>JBBPSV010000882.1:0-12847 GCA_038093795.1 Retiboletus fuscus
TCCTGGACCCTTCCCTTCTGGCACTTCACCTCCGCCTCGAACCCTCTTTGGGGACGAACCCATCGCACCCCTCACCTTATATACTACCTGGACTTCTCCATAGGAGCCGGGTTTGTTGTTCTTCAACGCCTTTGTGAAGCTGCCAGTCGCTAAGGTGGGAGCGGAAGGCAGGGGGAATAGAGCCATCAAAGGCTTGGAGAGTCTGTAGGTACAAAGGGTCGTCTTTCGACGTAGTCTTAATGTGATTCCGCAGGGCGGAATCAATGAGGCGGACAAAGATAGAGTCCAGGAGGAGGACAGTCTGGGTGTTGTCCGGTGCATGGGTGAGGAAGTCCGGGCGCCTCGACAGGGCATCCGGGCTGGCTCGAAGGGAGCCGGGGACGTGGATCATCTTGTAGTCGAAGTCCGCAAGGTCTAACAACCAGTGGGCCTGTTGACGATTAAGGTTCTGGGGGGCGCGGAAATAGGTAAGGTTCTTATGGTCAGTGAAGACCTGAACCGGTGAGGACAAGCCGTGAAGGAGGTGACGCCAAGACTTTAATGCGTGGATGATGGCAAGAAGTTCTCGGTCATGTATGTCATAGTTTCGTTCTGCTGGGGAGAACGATTGGGAGAGATAGGAGCAGGGATGCCAGGCACCGTTCTCGTCTGTCTGGAGTAGAATGCCACCCGTGGCCACACCAGAGGTGTCGGTCGCGATGGCGAACAGTGCACTTGGGTCGGGGAGTCGGAGGACGGGTTTCGAAAGAAAGAGTTCTTTCAAGTGGAGGAATGCGGTTTCCTGTGGAGCGTCCCAATGCCAGGGCTGGGTTTTCTTAGTAAGGTCAATGAGGGGGCAAGCTATGGTGGAGTAGTCCGGGATAAATTGCCGGTAGTAGTTGGCGAACCCTAGGAAGGACCGGACTTCTTTGACTGAGGTTGGCGCAGGCCAGGAGGTGATTCCGTCAAGTTTGACGGGGTCCATGGCGAGCTTTCCGGGTGAGAAAATCATGCCGAGGTAGTCCACTTGTTCCGTAGCGAAGGAACATTTGGACAGGCGGAGATGAAGGTCGAGTTCCTCCATTCGTTGGAGAACTCGCTTAGTCCGTTCTGTGTGGAGTTGGTCGTCAGGGGAGAAGATGAGGAGGTCGTCCATATAAATGACGAGCCATCCTTCGGAGATCATGTCCCTGAATGAGTCGTTCATGAATCGCTGGAACATGGCTGGGGAGTTAGTCATGCCAAAGAACATGACCATGGGTTCGAAGAGGCCCTTGTGAGTGAGGAAGGCGCCTTTCCATTGATGTCCTTCCTTGATTCGGATGTTGTTGTAACCCCATCGGACGTCGAACTTGGTGAAGACCTTAGTGTCTTGCACCTTGTTGATGAGATCCTTGATCCGAGGTAAGGGGTATGTGTCCCGGATCGTCTGGTCATTGAGTTTCCGATAGTCCATGCAAGGTCGGAGCTTCAGGTTGCCATCGGTGTCAAGTTCTTTCTTCTGGACGAAGAAGAAAGGGGATGCTTGGGGGGAATTCGAGGGGCGAATAGCGCCGGACCGGAGGTTCTCTTCTAGGAAGGCTTCAGTGGCTTCGCGTTCTCGCGGCGATAGCGGGTATAGCTTGCCGATCTTGGGTTCGAAGCCTTCTTTGAGGTTGATCTCGTGGTCATAAGTCCGTTCCGGAGGGAGTTGTCTGATTGGTCGTTCTTCAAACACCTTTCGGAACTGCTCGTACTCCGCTGGGAGGGTGACTTCTGGTTTCTTGTTGAATTCCGCTTGCGCTAGCTGCATAGCAGAGGTGATCTTGGCGATGACCGGAGAGCCTAAGGGGTAGAACTGCGATCCACACCGTTGGATGTGGCCAATTCTATAATGATCGTGAGCTCTCTTACAGAACTCATTCTCCGTTTCTTCGTCAAGGTATTCGTAGAGTCGGGCATGGTCAACGCAGTTGACCTTAACCTGGCGCGGGGGGGTCCAGTCGAAGCTGGGTCTCTTGAATCGGTCGCTATATTTGGAGGTAGCGACATTGTGTTCCTGAAAAAGAACCTTGGATTGGTCGCAGGATTCTGGGATGTCGATTGTCTGTTTAGCCCAGTCGATCGTTGGGTTGGTAGAACGCAACCAAGGGAGTCCGAGGATGACATTCTCGCTTCCGCAAGACATGACATGGAAGAGAACCTTCTGGGTAATTCCTCCGGTGTTGGCATAGAGGGTACAGGTGAACCTGATGGCTCCGTGAGAGTTGCTGGATTGGTCAACATTCCAAACTGGGATGGGTTTCAGTAGCCGAGTGGTGGGGATTTTGTACTTTCGCACGAAATCCCAGTCAATACAAGAGATGTCGGCGCCACTGTCGATCAGGGCGCGGGTGTCAACGGCTTTGAGGGAGTGCACAGGTACGATGAGTTGGACTGGGATCTGCATAGATTTGCGGATCTCAGATACTAGTACATTGGCACATCTAGGAGGAGTCCGCGTTGACGGGGTCCTCCGATCTAAAAATCCTTGTGGGAGAAGGAGATTCTAGCTACTGACTCGACTTCGTCATCGTCCTCGCAGTCAGCTAGCTTGGGGATCTCTTCCTTCTTCACCTTTCGGGTCTTCTTGGGGTTCTTAGGAGCGTCGTAGACCTTGCACTCCTTTGCCATATGGCCAGTCTGGCGGCATCAGAGGCAGCGGCCTTCCTTGAAACACTTCTGCCTTTTGGCTTCTGTGAGCTTGGGGGGAAGACGGACAGTGTCGACATCCATGGCGTCAGGGTCCTTCTCTTCCTTCTTGGAATAGGTAGGCACGTACGAAGTACCGGGTTTCTTGTGCTGCTGCGTGATCCCTCGGGCTTGGCGGCGGTGGGAGTCAAAGAGGGCCACCTTCTTGTACCAGTCGGCGACCTTAGTGGGAGGTTTCTCCATCCGGAGAACGTCGAACATCAAGTCTTCGGGTATACCCGCAGAGTAATAGGAGACTAACACCGAATCATCGGTTACTCCTGCGACAGATACCTTGGACCTGAACTGGGCGGTGTAGTTAGCTAGGGAAGGGGAAAACTCGCCCTTCTTTCCAGGGATCATGCGCTTGGTGGTGAGCCAGGTGAGCGCGTTGGTAACCGATTCTGAGTGGGAGAAAACTCCTTCGAAGTCTGTGACGAAGTCGGACCACTTCCCAAGAGAGAAGCCTCCGCCAGAAATCTTAGATTCTCGGAAGGTATCTGCCCACGTGGCAGCAGTACCCTTTTTCATGAAGGACAGCGCATAGGCGATCCGCCTGGCGTCGTCGTTGTAGGTCTCGGCATTGATGGATAGGTACAGTTGTACCGAGCGAAGCCAGGGCTTCGCTTTCGTGAGGTTTCCGTCGAAATCTTCAGGGACTCCGAGGCGGATTTCCATGGGCTTGGTTCCCATGACAGGAGTCTGGGGCTGAGGCTGGGGGGCTGGGGGTGCCATTGCTGGGAAGGTATGACCGCTTTGAGCGATCAGTGTCGGTGACAGCGGGGTAGGGCTACAAGGGATAACTGCGCTGGCTGAAAGCTGGTGGGACAGTAGTCTAGAGAGTTCTTGGGATTCTGCTTCCTCGGTGGGAGAGCGTAGCTCGAGGTCTAAGTTGGGGTTATCAGAGCCCTCAGTGGGAGCTTCTGAGTCCGATGTTTCTGAGGCTGAGGACTCAGGGTCCGGTGGTTCAGTGGCTCTCCACGAGGTGGAGATCGGTGGCGGTCGGGCTGAGGAGGAGGGCCTACTCAATGGTAGCCGCGATGTGGTAAGCTAGAGCTTTTGTTACGCTTGGCCTGGGTAGGGTCGAGCGTAGACTCAAGGAGAGTTCTGGGACTAAGGGAGTACCAGTGTTCTTGACGCTACGGTGCGACTAAGAAACCTTCGGGCAAGGTATCTGCTCACGAAGAGCACGCTCAGCGTCGAAGGATACGATGAGTCCGGAGAGGACGAGTCTTATCCCTGTCTTGGGAGATCGAGCGTAGGAGTTATCTCAAGAGTATGATTGAGTAGCTCTAGCTTAAGGAATACAAGTGCAGAGTCTACGGTTTATATATGCGAGTCATAGAAGGTTATGGAAACCCGTGAAAGGGACGGGTGAATGAGGGATGAAAGGAGATGTGACTCAGGGAATCGTAAAGACTCGGGATGAGTCGAAACGAGTCACATCCGCTGCGGATCTGTCGATCAGTGTTGATCAGAAGCAGCTGTCAATCAAAGATTATCATGAAACAAAGAAATGGCCAGAACGGCCCGAAGTGACAATGACAGCGGGGTCATTAGTCGGAAATGAAAAAGAGATGCGGTCCGTGGGAGTATCAACCTATGTGCCGTACGAGAGTAGTCTGGGTATCGCCAGACAAGATGGATAGCGATCCATCGAGACTAAGCTAAGTGAAAGAAAAGAAAGAAATAAACAGGGCCAGGTCAACTCGTAACACCAAGGGCTTCCATGACCTTCTATGATTCGTGTATATAAACCTTAGTCTCTACGCTTGTACACCCTAAGCTAGAGCTACTCAATCATACTCTTGAGATAACTCCTACGCTCGATCTCCCAAGACCGGGATAAGACTCGTCCTCCTCGGACTCATCGAACCCTTCGACACTGAGCGTGCTCTTCATGAGCAGATACCTCGCCCGAAGGTTCCCATTGTACCGTAGCATCAAGAACACTGGTACTCCTTAGTCCCTAGAATTTCCCTTGAGTCTACGCTCGACCCTACCCGGGCCAAGCATAACAAAAGCTCTAGCTTACCACGTCATGGCTACCATTGAGTAGGCCCTCCTCCTCAGCCTGACCGCCACCAATCTCCACTTCGTGGAGAGCCACCGAACAGCCAACTGCTGAATCCTCTGCCTCAGAAACATCGGACTCAGAAATCTCCACTGAAGGCTCTGATAACCCCAACCTAGATCTCGAGCTACGCTCCCCATCCGCGGAAGCAGAATCCCAAGAACTCTCTAGACTACTGTCCCACCAGCTTTCAGCCGGAGCAGTTATCCCTCGTAGCCCCACCCCACCGTCACCGACTCTGATCGCTCAAAGCGGTCGTATCTTCCCAGCCACAGCACCACCCACACCTCAGCCCCAGACTCCCACTATGGGAACTAAGCCCACGGAAATCCGTCTTGGAGTCCCAGAGGACTTCGACGGAAACCTCATGAAAGCGAAGCCTTGGCTTCGCTCAGTACAACTGTACCTCTCCATCAACGCAGAAATCTATAACGACGATGCTAGGCGAATCGCCTACGCACTCTCCTTCATGAAGAAAGGTACGGCATCCACATGGGCCGATACCTTCCAAGAATCCAAGATCTCTGGCGGAGGCTTCTCACTTGGGAAGTGGTCCGACTTTGTCAGTGACTTCGAAGGAGTTTTCTCCCACTCAGAATCAGTTACCAACGCGCTCACATGGCTCGCCACCAAACGCATGACCCCTGGAAAGAAGGGTGAGTTTTCCCCTTCTCTAGCTAACTATACTGCCCAATTCAGGTCCAAGGTATCCGCCGCAGGAGTAACCGATGAGTCGGTTTTAGTCTCCTATTACTCTGCAGGTATACCCGAAGATCTGATGTTTGACGTTCTCTGGATGGAGAACCCTCCCACCAAGATCGCCGACTGGTACAAGAAGGTGGCCCTTTTTGACTCTCACCGTCGCCGAGCCCACGGAATCACTCAACAACATAAGAAGTCGAATACCTCATACGTACCCACCTACTCCAAGAAAGAGGAGAAAGACCCTGACACCATGGACGTCGACACGGTCCACCTCCCCCCTAAGCTCACTGAAGCCAAAAGGCAGAAGTGTTTCAA
Organism: Retiboletus fuscus; assembly: GCA_038093795.1. NCBI lineage: Eukaryota > Fungi > Basidiomycota > Agaricomycetes > Boletales > Boletaceae > Retiboletus > Retiboletus fuscus. The sequence continues at coordinate 5,783 of JBBPSV010000882.1, forward strand.
GGAAGGCCGCTGCCTCTGATGCCGCCAGACTGGCCATATGGCAAAGGAGTGCAAGGTCTACAACGCACCCAAGAACCCCAAGAAGACTCGTAAGGTGAAGAAGGACGATCTCCCTGAGCTAGCTGACTGCGAGGACGATGATGACGAAGCCGAGTCAGTAGCTAGAATCTCCTTCTCCCACAAGGATTTTTAGAACGGAGGACCCCGTCAATGCAGACTCCTCCTAGGTGTGCCAATGTACTAGTATCTGAGACTCGCAAATCTATGCAGATCCCAGTTCAGCTAATTGTACCCATGCACACCCTCAAAGCTGTTGACACCCGCGCCCTGATCGACAGCAGCGCTGACATCTCTTGCATAGATTGGGACTTCGTGCGAAAACACAAGCTCCCCATCACTCGACTACCAAAACCCATTCCGGTCCGGAACGTCGATCAATCCACCAACTCTCACGGGGCCATCCGGTTCACCTGCACCCTCTATGCCAACACCGGTGGAATCACCCAAAAGGTTCTCTTCCATGTCATGTCTTGCGGAAGCAAAAACGTCATTCTCGGACTCCCATGGCTCTGCTCCACCAATCCAAAGATTGACTGGTTTAAACAGACGATCGATATCCCCGAATCCTGTGATCAATCCAAGGTTCTTTTTCAGGAACACAACGTTGCTACCTCCGAATATAGCGACCGATTCAAGGGACCCAGCTTCGACTGGACCCCCCCACAACAAGTCAAGGTCAACTGTGTTGACCACGCCCGACTTTACGAATATCTTGATGAAGAAACAGAGAACGAGTTCTGTCAGCGAGCTCACGACCACTATCGAATCGGCCGAATCCAACGGTGTGGATCGCGGTTCTACCCCCTAAGTTCTCCAGTCATCGCCAAGATCACCTCCGCTATGCAGCTTGCCCAAGCGGGGTTCAACAAGAAGCCCGAAGTCATTCTTCCTCCGGAGTATGAGCAGTTCCAAAAGGTGTTTGAAGAATGACCACTCGGACAACTCCCACCAGAGCGACCGTATGATCACGAGATTAACCTTAAGGAAGGATTTGAACCCAAGATCAGCAAACTGTATCCGCTATCCCCCCGGGAACGTGACGCCACAGAAGCCTTCTTAGAAGAGAACCTCCGGTCCGGTGCTATCCGTCCCTCGAACTCACCCCAGGCATCCCCGTTCTTCTTTGTCCAGAAGAAAGAACTCGACTCTGATGGTAATCCGAAGCTCAGACCTTGCATGGACTACCGAAAACTCAACGACCAGACCATCCGGGACGCTTACCCCTTACCCTGGATAGACGACCTCATCAATAAGGTACAAGACGCCAAGGTCTTCACCAAGTTCGACGTCCGATGGGGTTACAACAACGTCCGAATCAAAGAAGGACACCAATGGAAAGGTGCCTTCCTCACCCACAAAGGTCTCTTCGAACCTATGGTCATGTTCTTTGGAATGACCAACTCCCCTGCCACGTTCCAACGTTTCATGAACGATTCGTTTTGGGACATGATCTCTGAAGGATGGCTCGTCATCTACATGGACGACCTTCTTATCTTTTCCCCCGACAACCAGCTTCACACAGAACGGACTAAGAGAGTCCTTCAACGGATGGAGGAGCTTGACCTCCACCTACGCCTGTCCAAGTGTTCCTTCGCCACGGAACAGGTGGACTACCTCGGCATGATCCTATCCCCTGGGAAACTTGCCATGGACCCCGTCAAACTCAATGGGATCACCTCCTGGCCTGTCCCAACCTCAGTCAAAGAAGTCCGGTCTTTCCTCGGATTCGCCAACTACTATCGGCAATTCATCCCAGACTACTCTACCATCGCTCGCCCACTCATAGATCTCACTAAAAAGACCCAGCCCTGGCAATGGGGCTTGTCACAAGAAACCCCGTTCTGTTACGAGTTGACCTGGTCCCGTTCATTTATTGTTTTCTTTTTACTTAGCTTAGTCTCGATGGATCGCCATCCATCTCACCTGGCGTCACCCAGGATCTTCCCACATGGCACGTAGGTCGATACTCCCACGGACCGTATCTTCTTTTCATTTCCGACTAATGACCCTGCTGTCATGGTCGCTTCGGGCTGTTCCGGCCACTTCTCTGTTTCATGATAATCTTTGATAGACAGCTGCTTCTGATCGACACTGATCGACAGATCCGCAGCGGATGTGACTCATTTCGACTCATCCCGAGTCCTTACGATTCCCCGAGTCACATCTCTTTTCATCCCTAGTTTACCCGCCCATTCCATGGGCGTCCATGACCTTCTATGACCCGCGTATATAAACCGTAGCCTCTACGCCTGTATTCTTTAAGCTAGAGCTACTCAATCCTACCTTTGAGATAACTCCTACGCTCGATCTCCCAAGACAGGGATAAGACTCGTCCTTCCCGGACTCATCGTATCCTTCAACGCTGAGCGTGCTCTTCGTGAGCAGATACCTCGCCCGAAGAACCTTAGTTGTACCAGAGCGTCAAGAACGCTGGTACTCCCCTAGTCCCAGAAATCCCTTTGAGTGTACGCTTGACCCTATCCGGGCCAAGCGTAACACGTTCCTCCAGCTGAAGGATCTCTTTCTCTCCAAACCCGTCCTTCGCCTCCCCGACCCCAGTGCTCCGTTCGCCATTGCGACCGACGCCTCCGGCATGGCCACAGGTGGCATCCTTCTACAGACCAACGAAAACGGTGCTTGGCACCCGTGTTCATATCTCTCTCAGTCGTTCTCCCCCGCCGAACGGAACTACGACATCCACGACCGAGAACTCCTTGCCATCATCCGTGCCTTGAAGTCGTGGCGACACCTCCTACATGGTTCTTCTGTACCGGTTCAGGTTTTCACCAACCACAAGAACCTCACGTACTTCCGCGCCCCCCAGAACCTTAATCGTCGACAGGCCTGCTGGTTATTGGACCTTGCGGACTTTGACTACAAGATGATTCACGTCCCCGGATCCCTCCTCACCAGTCCAGACGCTCTCTCTCGTTGCCCGGACTTCCTCGCTCACGCACCGGACAACACCCAGACAGTCCTCCTCCCGGACTCCATCTTTGTCCGGCTCATCGATTCTGCTCTCCGGGACCACATTCAGACTATGTCCAAAGATGACCCCTTGTTCCTGCAAACCCTCCAGGCCTTTGACGGGTCTATTCCTACCGCCTTTCGCTCCCGCCTTAGCGACTGGCAGCTTCACGAAGGCGTCCTGACCTACCAAGGGCGCGTCTACATTCCCCCTGTCACCGGACTGCGTAAGTCTATTCTTCAACAATGTCATGACCATGAGTCTGCTGGTCACCCGGGTTTCCTTAAGACCCGCCAGCTTGTTGCGAGTGAGTTCTGGTGGCCTGGTTTGGCCCAGTACGTTCGCAAGTATGTCGAGGGTTGTGCCCTATGCCAACAGCACAAGGTCAACACCCACCCCACGACCCCTCCGCTCACCCCCAACAAGTCCACTGCCACTCGCCCCTTTCAACAGATCTCCTGCGATATGATCACAGATCTCCCCGAGTCCAACGGTTTCACGGCTGTAATAGTCTGGGCCGACTTCGCATCTTCGAAGGGGGCTGTTTTCTGCCCTACCACCAAAACCGCTACTGCAGAGGACATTGCTGTCCTCTATTTTAAGAAGGTTTACCCCAGATTCAGCCTCTATGAGAAGATCATCTCAGATCGAGGCCCTCAATTTGCTTCTCGCTTCGCAAAAGAACTCGGTAGGCTTCTCAGATGTTCCCTTGCGTTATCCACTGTGTATCACCCTCAGACGGATGGGGAAACTGAGCGGATCAATCAAGAACTCGAAACCTACCTATGGATCTTTGCAGGGAACAACCCCACCATGTGGGCAGATCGACTAATTCACGCCGAATTTGCTCACAATCACTGCCCTCATTCCATCACCGGTAAATCCCCATTTTACCTAATGATGGGATATGAACCTACTCCGATCCCCACTGTCCTCCCACTCATGGATCTACCCGCTGTAGAGGATCGTATCAAGGAACTCACCGCCACTCACCAAGAAGCCCTTGCTGTGCATGAACTAGCTAGGCAAGTCATGGCTTCTCGAAACAAAAAGAATTTTACCCCATTCAAGAAAGGTGATCAAGTCTGGCTCGAGGCCAGAAATTTGAAACGAAACCTGACTCACCCAAAATTTGCCCCGAAACGTGAAGGGCCCTTTACCATTACAAAGGTATTGTCCCCGATCACGTATCAACTCCGTCTCCCCAAGACGTGGAAAATACATCCGGTCTTCCACGCATCGCTCCTCACCCCTTACAAAGAAAACTCCGTCCACGGCCCCAATTTCCCATCACCACCACCTGACCTTATCGATGGAGAAGAACAATATGAAATCAAAAAGATCGTACGACACCGGGGTTCCGCTGCCAACTGCCAATTCCTTGTTCGATGGCATGGCTTCACCATCGCCGACGACACCTGGCTCCCTGAACAGGAATTCAAACATGCACAAGCAGTCCTTCGAAGCTATAAGAAGCTTCACCCCAAGGTCTTCTCACTTTAAAACTCTACGTGCTGGTCTCCACGTGAGAATCACCAACCAAGCTCTATTGCACCTTCTATATTTCCTAGCATGTCTTATTCCCCGTCCACCGAATCCTCCATCACCGAGTCTTCTCTCACATTCACTGACTCTGCTCTTCCCTCTCTCGAGGGAGTTGATGATTCCTCTCCTCTAGCCTGGGAACTCTCCATTCCCACTATACACCCCCCTATGGTCCTCGCTGACGACTCCACCAGTAACTCCGCCACCCCAGGGTGGAACACCGCACCTCTCCCTTGGCCCTCTGTCCTCGATAAGGAAGAGAAACCCAAAACCATTCTTTCCGTCAACATACCCCGCTTTGCCTACCCTCTCCAGTCCAACCCGCTGTCTTGCGAGTCTGGACGCCTCCTTCAGACCCGTCTCCGTGACTCCTGCCTCGCCGCTACTATGCAGGCGCATTTAGATGTAGACTCTCCTCTCGAATCTTTGTATTTAGCCTTTTTACAGGTCTCGCGTCTCAACCCCATCGCCTCTTTCACCTCCGCAAATGCCCAGTTGGAATTTTTCTCCACCCAGCTTCGCCTTGTAGTCCGCCACATCCGCTCTTATCTTCTATCGGCCATGCATCAGCTCGACATGCTGGACTTCGTCACAGACATAGAATGCTATTCGCAGGACCTCGCCAAAGCTGGTCTTCCCCTTCCCCCCGTTCGACCCGCTCTCCCAGTCGAAACTATTCTAGTCCCCTCACCGGCCGAGCCCGTCGCTCCAACGCCATCTGTGTCGTCCTCCCCATTGTCACCTAGTGAGGTCAACCTTATTGACCGACTTGAGCGAGTTCACCTCATGAACGAAGGTGAGATCAGCCTTACCACTGATCACCCCCTCTACAATGCTTCCTGCTTTCATTGCCATCGCCTTGGACACTGGTGCATTGATTGCCCAGAGTACAAGTGCCCATTCTGTCTCCGCATGCGCCCCGGACACATCCAGAACCAGTGTCCACTCCATCGTCGTCCCCGCCCCGCCACTCTGTCCTCATCCTCTCAATCCTCTAGCTCCTCTTGCTCGTCGTGAAGGTCGCACCATCCACAGCCTCGCCCGCTTGCGTCCCGCATCCAGGATGAACCGGAGCTTGACTTTACGGACGACGTGTGGGACGACACAGCCTATGCCAACGTCACCGGATCCCCCAACAGGGGCTACATCGACTTATAAAGTTCCTCAAGTGGTATTGCAGAGCGTAAGGAGGGGGTAATGTTACAACTTGACCTGGCCCCGTTTATTTATTTCTCTCTTTGTTACTTAGCTTAGTCTTGATGGATCACTATCCATCTCGTCTGGCGCTACCCAGACTAGTCCCACACGGCACGTAGGTCGTTATTCCCATGGACCACATCATATCTTCATTTCTGACTAATGACTCTGCTGTCATTGTCGCTTCAGGCCGTTCCAGCCATTTCTTCATTTCATGATTATCTTTGATTGACAGCTGCTTCTGATCGACATTGATCGACAGATCTGCAGCGGATGTGACTTGTTTCGACTCCTCCCGAGTCCCTACGATTCCCCAAGTCACATCTCCTTTCAATCCCTCGTTTTCCCAACCCTTCCAAGGGCTTCCATGACCTTCTATGATTCGTGTATATAAACCTTAGTCTCTACGCTTGTACACCCTAAGCTAGAGCTACTCAATCATACTCTTGAGATAACTCCTACGCTCGATCTCCCAAGACCGGGATAAGACTCGTCCTCCTCGGACTCATCGAACCCTTCGACACTGAGCATGCTCTTCGTGAGCAGATACCTCGCCCAAAGGTTCCCGTCGTACTGTAGCATCAAGAACGCTGGTACTCCTTAGTCCCTAGAATTTCCCTTGAGTCTACGCTTGACCCTACCTGGGCCAAGCATAACAATCAGGCACTCCCACAAGGTTGGCAAACAATTTCCATTTCTGGCGAAGAACTTCGCCAGTAAGAAGCAGCTTATCAGCCATTGCCTTCGAAACCCAGAGCTCCAACATCTCTGTAACTTCTGGATGTTGTGTTTGGCGAATCCTTTTGGCTGATCGTAGTGAATCTCTACTGCTCTCATACTCTGCTCGCCATCTTTCTTCATCTTTGACCCATGCTGAGATCAGCGGCTGTTTGATTTTGAGGCAGGGATAGACTGCATGGAAATGCTTAGCTGTTTTTGTCTGATTTCTGCCATTGGCATTATGCCAGTCTAAGATTTCAATCCGTTGTTGAAGTGTTGCATTTTCCTTTTCCGGGAGAGATTTTGCAGGTGGCTCAGATTTCTCACCAGCGGATACAGCAGCAGCACTACTGGCAGTTGGGCCTGCAAATAATGCTCAGTACAGTGTACACATAAACAACAGAAATTGTAAGGCCCACGCTTCCGCTTCTTTGAAGGAGCATCATTTGCCTGCTTATTGCCTGCAAGCTTCTGCAATTTCTTGACAGTTGCTTTGTCCTGGGAACTTAACCTCTCATGACCTCGTTCATAATCCGAGGCATTGTCCAATGCCTCAATGACCCTTTCTTCATCTA
>JBBPSV010000883.1:0-12829 GCA_038093795.1 Retiboletus fuscus
TGTCAGAAACTGATTGAGAGTATGCCTAGGAGGGTTCAGGCAGTGCTGAAAGCAAAAGGAGGCTATACCAAGTACTGATAATATCCAAATACCCTTGTAAATTCAAAAGCTCAAAAACTCTTTCCATAACATGGCTGTTTTAAAAGGGATGTATCTCAATGGTGTGTAAACCGAATCACATGACATAGGGGGCGATTCTGTAGCCAGGAGTGAGTACTATTTATAACCCCACCAAAGCTAAGCGAAATTCCCACAGTGTCTGGCAGTGTGCTTCGTGCACTGCTGTCAAGGTTAGTTATGAAAAGGGTTTTTGAGGTCACTGTAGATAGCCCAGAGGACTAGCAGGTAGTAGTCCTGGACTTGCAGAGGGGGTCAGAGGGCACGATGCATTCATCTCTAAAGGGATTCTAACTCGGGGGAAAGGTTTGGAGGTGAGTCCGGTGTACTAAACCCAGCTAGGAACTAGTCCAATTGCAAACCAGACTGAAAATGAGGAGAAATGGACAGTCCAACGGTCCAGACTGAAGAGATCGGTTGGCGTAAGGCGTTGGAGACAACAAGAGATGATGGGACAATGTTGGGTGGTGGACGGTTGACGATGCATGGACTTAGACAATAGACGTGGAATGCGGGTGAGCTGTATGCTGACCTTACAAGTCAGAAAATACAAAAACTATATAGTCCGATCCAAACCAGACTGCTAAGAAACAATCTAAGTAAGGGACGCGAAGTCCAAACTTCTAAGGGAAGCAGTAACTAAGGGACATGATGATCCCTAAGAAGCCAAGGCTGTGTATGGACAAAGCGAGACAGAACCTTGTGAGTGAGCTTGAAACCCAAAACAAGCAGACTGAAACTTTAAAGAAAAGAAGAATGAACAGTCCTAAAATGGTATAAGTAATGTCGTACGCACGTGCAAGGGAGTGGTAAGGTGCATGAGAGTGGAACAAGGAATGATAAAGTCAAACCGGTTTGAACTGGACCTACCACGAACACCAGACTGACCTACTATGGACACGGACTGATCGGTTTGAGGATGGACTGACGACACATGGACTGGACTGAGGACCCAAAATGCTAGAAGGGTGGAAAAGGCCTCATTTCAACCATAGAGAGCTGGGACTCTCTACAGCAGCCTCAGACCATCCAGACAAACTGGACACCTTGATGGTCATGGTCCTCACCTTCGTCTTGGCCTTGACTGGCATTGCCTCTTCCTCTTCCTTGTCTTTGGAGACCTCAATGATCCTGGGCATCAGCTTTGTCACCCGAGAAGGTCGTGCTAAAATCCCGATTAGCGAATGCATGAGAGGGACATGGATTGGACTTACTGGGAACTGCGACCTCCACTTTCCCCTTTTGCCTCCCACACTTGACTGACCAGCTGCACTTGACCCTAGAGAGTGAGCAGCTCGCACACACTGCCCCCTCAATCCTGATGCATTCCTGCTTGCCTTGGACACACTTTTTGTAGGGCAGGAGTGGTTGTGCCCTCTCCTTCTCCTTCACTTGCCTGGGCTGTTGGGCATCTTCCTCAACCTCAACCTCATCGTCGTCGTCATCCTCAACACGCTGACGCTAAATCCGAGTCAAGTCGGGATTTTTGCATAATGACCAACCACTTACCTTCCTGTTCCTGGCCATCCTCCTCTTGAACAACTTGTCCAAGACCAAGGAGGCCTCAGATGACACAGCCTGCATCCCCTGTGCAGACCTGGATCCAGACAGGACCAATGCTTCTTTGACCTCCATTGCGCCCTTGGTGTCTTGTGTCAGTTTGAAGGCGGGCATGATGGCAGAGAGAGGGGGTGCTGCCAACACTGCCTTCCAGTCGGCATGCTGCTGGTTGGCCTTGGCAATGTCCTTGGCTGTGCTCTCATCGAGCCCAGCGTTGAGCCTGAGCAACATGGCATCCTCCATCGCCTTCATAAGAAGATCCTGCAGTTTGATGAAGTTAGTATCATTAGGGAGACGACGAATGTAGTGGGACGTACCAGGGCAATGCTCCAGCCCCTTACCCATATCTCCTTATCATCCCTCAGTTCTTCCTTGTTGTCAGGCATCATCTTCATCAGTGTAAGAACGTGTTCCTAAATGTCTTCGAATGTCTTCTAAGCTGCTGTGCGCTCGGCAGCCTTGGGATCAGATTTCTGTGTGAGGGCAGAGAGGCATGATTGGAAGTTGCTCATGGTGGTAGGAGGAATGGGGAGATGATGATGGTGATAGTGAAGGTGGAACGCGGATGGCCACATGTCTTGTACAGCCATTTGGACTCAGTCAATTTCCCACATTGTCATTTCAAACTCAGAATATTCCCATGCCACAGGCTCGCGCGCGACTGACTGAGGACAGTCAGTAGTCAAGTCCCCTGTGGGTGTAGAGAACAATAGTTCTCTATGATTATATTCTTCTTTCCCCTCACATTCCTACAGCACCCCTTTGTCTTCTAGAACACTCCTCTCAAATCCCTATCGTGGTCTGGCCATTCCTGTTGCTGTCCATAAATCCCGAACGCTTGGTAAGTCGACCTAAAATTCCGCAGTAAGTCAGGTTTGTTATATAAATTCCATACTTCATTTGGACAGTCCTTTTCACATTCCTCATGTGTTTACATATCATGTGACCTCAAAACAGACACTTCGTACTGTTTGGGTGCAACCCAACATTCACTTACCTCAATTCCCATTCTATTTATATGTATCCAGGAGCATCATCCCGTTTTGTCCATATGTCGTTGGCTTTAGGTTTTGAAGGACATTAGCATCCAGATTGGGTCATGTTATAAGTACTTTGTACCTAGAGTCATAATTCAGCTTTGCTCACTCGCATTTCGATTGTCTAAGTCTCTCGTCATTGCTGTCCATTGTCCATTGTCACCACACATCATCCAATGTTTCCAACTTGTCACTCAATGTCTCCCCTTCATCGCTTTTAATTCCGGATACAAATTCTGCATGTAGGAATTCCGGAAAATTCCCTTCAACTCCATTCCAACTCGGATCTCATTCAGGTTTACCAATTCTGCTGGGTAAAATTCCTGAAGTCACCTCCTGACCTTCCCCACTTGTCAGAATCCCTTAGGGATGAACTCATCGTACCCTCAGACCCCCCCTTTCTTATAGCTCAGGCTGGAACGCTTGTTCCTGCAGGTCCTCCGAGCTTTCAATCTCTTCAGCGGTTGTCATGAAGAGTGGTAGACTAGGTTGCGAAGACTTTGTAGTAGCCCTTATGCTAGGCTAGAGTGTATGAGTGTAGCAGAATAGTGTTACGCTTTGCCATAGGCTAGGTGTGATCTCAAAGGAGTCAAGCAGACTGGGGGTCGGAAGCTTGGATGATGATACATTTTTCCTTACCTACCATGCTCCCTTTTCCCTTATGCTTACCTTCACATTGTACCTTGTTCGTCCCGCTATTCGAGCCCCACCCGACAACATCTTTTCTCTCTGTATTACTCATATGTTCTTGAACGTTCCCTTGACTTCCACGCCTCGTGTACGCTGACTCACCTTTATTCCTCGGCATTCTACCTAGTTCTATGCCTGACTCATCTTCATTCCTCGATGTTCCACCAAGTTCTATTCAGTTACCACGGCTCGCCTATTTAAACCATAGCACTCGACCTGTAACCCTTAAGCTTGATCTTCTCAATCTAATGAGTACTTGCGAACCTCGTCTGATTCCCTTGCCTCAGTCTTTGTCCACCCCTCACTTCCGTAGCAAGGGGCAGCCCTCTAGTAGCACCACGGCTAGAGGTTCTTCACGTCGTCCAAGCTTCCGACCCCCAGTCCACTTGACTCCTTTGAGATCACACCTAGCCTACGGCAAAGCGTAACAAAAGATCAAGCTTCTATCTCGCGTGGACTACCTCCGTTGTAGCTCCAGTACCCCTTGATTCTCGAGCGTGCTCTCCATGAGCAGATCCCTCGAATCCTTGAACCACCATTGCGTCCCAGTGGCCCACCATCAATCCTCGTTGGTCTAGACCACGAGAACCTCCACCTACCGACATATCTGAGTCGGAAGCCCCCCAAGACACTGCGTCATCCCCGGATACCAACCCGGACTTAGACCTTGATACTCTCTTCAGACCCGAAGAAGAGCTTACTCTTCGACACCAGTTCTCTTCAGGACTTACCATCCCCAGGGAACCCACCCCGCCTTTGCCAACCCCTTGAGCACACAACCCTCCATTCAGAGGATTTCCTCTCTCATACCTGCCCCTGACCGTCCCTCCCCAACCTATCATGCCAGCGGCAGCAACAACCAAACCCACTGAGCTTCGTCTAGGGACCCCTGAAGACTTTGATGGATCGTTTGCCAAAGCTGAAGATTGGCTCGGAACCGTCACCTTCTACCTAGCTGTTAATTCTGAAGTCTATGACACTGATGCCAAGGTAGCCTATGCCCTATCGTTTATGAAGAAGGGATCAGCCAAGGTCTGGGCTGCCACCTTCAGACAAAGATTCTTGCCCAAGCTACGCTCAACCTTGGAACTTTCGCAGATTTCTGCGACTCTTTCTCTAAGTCCTTTGTCCAAAAGGACACCATTGCCTCTAGCCTACACTGGCTTGCCATGACCAAAATGGTCAAGAACAAGCACGGAGACTACGCTCACTTCCAAAACCACATCGCTATTTCTAAGGTCACTGATGCCAACGTCCTTATTAGCTATTACGCCATCAGAATCCTGGAACCTCTGATGTGGAAGATTCAGAGTATGGAGACCCCTCTGGACAAAATTGAAGACTGGTATACCAAAGCCGCCCACTTCGCAGCCATGAAGGAGCGAGCAAGAGACCTTGCGAAACGAGGAAGCGGAAAGGTCTTCCACGGACTCCACTCAATCCCGAAATCGACTGCCCCGGATCCCGATGCTATGGACATAGACACTGTACGTACCACCCCTATCCCCAAGCTCACGCCCGCTGAATGAAAATGTTGTATTGAAAACAATCTCTGTTTCCGCTGCCGAGAGGGAGGACACTTGTCTACTAACTGTCCTAAGTTCTCCAAAGGCAAGAAACCTTCAATCAAAGGCTACCTCGGATCTTCCCAAATTGGAAGAAATCCTGGACGATGCCAACGAAGACAAGGATGGAGTAGCGGTTAGGAGAATCTCATTTTCCCAGAGTTTTTAAAGAGGGGACCTGCCACAACGTCTACGTCCCCAAGTGCTTCGGTATCTGTAACTTCTACTATGAACTCCATGCAAATCCCAGTACAAGTTATTATTCCCTCGCACACCTTGCAAACCGTTGACACCCGAGCCTTGATCGACAGCGGAGCTGATGTCTGCTGCATTGATTGGGGTTTCATTAAGAAACATAAAATCCCTCTGACCAAACTTGACCGCCTGGTCTATGCCAAGAATGCCAATGGAACCATTAACGCCAAAGAAACAATCCGATACATCGCCGACCTCTTTGTCTCCACTGAAGGCCTCGTTCACCAAATCACCTGCCATGTCATGCACCTAAGCAAGGATAACGTATTCCTCGGAATCCCCTGGCTGCGGAAGACCAACCCAACCATCAACTGGGTGAAGAGAACCCTTCGAATCGCTGAAACCACCAACGAATCGAAACTCCTCTTCTCCCTTCATCAAGGAGCTTACTTACGACAGGAGCAACTCCTCGTTCCCCCTTGACCCCCGCCACGCCATGTCTTTGTCAATTTGGTTCAAGATGAATGCCTATATGCCTACAACGGATGGGAGGATGAATGCGACTTCTTAACCCATGCCCATGACCAATATACCATCAACCGAATCATTCGCTGTGGGTCACGGTTCATCCCAGCCCCTGTGATTTCTCGTCTTTCCATCACATCCAGTCTTGCCCTCTCCCCTGACACGCCAGTTGCCTCCTCCCTCCCGGAAGAATATACCAGATATAAGGAAGTCTTTGCCGAAGAAGCAGCAAACGTTCTTCCCCCATCTAGACCTTACGACCACGCCATTAATCTCAAAGAGGATTTTGTTCCCCGTATCGCCAAGATTTACCCCCTTTCGGCTGACGAACGACAAGCTACGGATAAGTTCATTGATGAAAACCTAGCTTTGGGAAAAATCTCTCCCTCGAAATCCCCTCAGGCTTCCCCTTTCTTCTTCGTTAAAAAGAAAGCCCAACTGGGACAGAAGCCTGGCTTGCGACCTTGCCAGGATTACTGATGCCTAAACGAGCAAACCATTTGGGATGCGTATCCCCTTCCTCTCCTTCAGGATTTCATGGACCAGATCTGGGGAGTGAAGGTATTCACCAAGATGGATGTCTGCTGAGGTTACAACAACGTCCGTATCAAGGAAGGAGATCAGTGGAAAGCCACCTTTATCACGCACCGGGGGCTATTTGAACCAAACGTCATGTTCTTCGGACTAACCAACTCTCCCCCCACATTCCAACGATTCATGAACGATTCATTCCGAGACCTCATCGCGGAAGGATGGCTATTCATCTATATGGATGACCTCCTCATTTTCTCTCCTGACCAACAAACTCATACTGAGCGAACCCACCGAATGTTGCAATGAATGGAGGAACTTCACCTACATTTGAAACCTGAGAAATGCTTTTTCGATCAAGATGAAGTTGAGTACCTTGGGATGATCATTTGCCCAGACGAAATTGCAATGGACCCCACCAAGTTGGACGGAATCGCCCACTGGCCCGTCCCCACTTCCATAAAAGAAGTCCAGTCCTTCCTAGGTTTCGCCAATTTTTACTGATGATTCATCCCCAACTACTCCACTATCGCTAGACCTCTCATCAACCTTACCAAAAAGACCACTACTTGGTCCTGGAGCAATTCGTGCCGATCAGCGTTTGACCTACTCAAGGCACGGTTTGCCTCCCAACCGGTTCTTCAAGTCCCCAACCTCTCTGCCCCCTTTGCCATCGCTACCAATGCCTCTCTTTATGCCTCCGGGGGAATCCTCCTCCAAGCGGATCCTAATGGCGAATGGCACCCCTGTTCCTACCTCTCCCAAAGTTTCGACCCTACCCAACGAAACTACGACATCCATGACCGAGAACTTCTAGCAGTGCTCCGAGCACTCAAGGCCTGGTCCCACTACTTGCGGGGATCCCCTCACCAGGTTAGAGTGTTCACAGATCACAAAAATCTCACTTACTTCCACGAACCCCACACCCTGAACCGGCGGCAAGCGCGTTGGTTGCTCGACCTAGCCGATTTTGACCTCAAACTGATCCATGTACCGGGGTCTCAACTCGCAGGCCCTGATGCCCTCTCCCGACGCGCAGATCACTTCCCAAAAGATGCCTCAGATAACTCCCTTGTAACACTACTCCCTCCATCTCTCTTTGTCAATGTCATAGATATCGCCCTTTCCTCTAAGATCCGTTCAGCCTCTTCTACCGACCCGTTCGCCCTGACCTCGCTCCAAGCGGTAGACGAAAACATCCCTGCAGCATTCCACTCCCGGCTCTCTGACTGGCAGAACCGGGAAGGGATACTCACTTATCAAGACCGCGTATATGTTCCCCCCGAAGAAGACCTCAGATGCGAGATCTTACAAAGATACCATGACCACGAGACTGCCAGCCACCCCGGGTATCTCAAAACTCGTCAGCTGGTTTCTGCAGAATTCTGGTGGCCTGGCCTAGCATCTTTCATCCAAAACTATGTAGAGGGGTGCACGGTCTGCCAGCAGTGTAAATCCAACACCCATCCTAGCACCCCACCTCTCATTCCTATCGCTACCTCCGCATCCCACCCCTTCTAGGACATCTCAGTTGACCTAATCACTGACCTCCCAGTCTCCGATGGAAAGGACTCCATAGTCGTCTGGGTAGACCGAGCCTTCAAAGGGGCGATATTTTGCCCAACTACCAAATCTGCCTCGGCGGCAGATGTTGCCTTCCTCTACTTCCAAAAGGTTTACCGATGTTTCGGACTCTTTGATCATGTCATCTCTGATAGAGGCCCCCAATTCGCTTCGGCATTTGCCAAAGAAATGGGGCGCATCTTGAACTACGACCTCCGTCTATCTACCGCCTATCACCCCCAGACGGACGGCCAGACAGAACGAATGAATCAGGAGCTAGAAACTTATCTCCAGATCTTCTGTGGGGACAACCCTGCCTCATGGACTGAACTCCTGACTTTTGCCGAATTCGCCCATAACCACTGCCCCCACTCTGTCACCAACCAATCTCCATTCTAGCTAATAAGGACGTTGGCATCGGTGACCTTAGAAATAGTGATGTGGTTTTGGAAGCGAGTGGTATATTTGGTGAGGGAAGGGGAGTAGTCTCCATGCTTGTTCTTGACCATTTTGGTCGTGGCAAGCCAGTGTAGGCTAGAGGCAATGGTGTCCTTTCGGACAAAGGACTTAGAGAAAGAGTCGCAGAAATCTGCGAAAGTTCCAAGGTTGAGCGTAGCTTGGGCAAGAATCTTTTGTCTGAAGGTGGCAGCCCAGACCTTGGCTGATCCCTTCTTCATAAACGATAGGGCATAGACTACCTTCTTGGCATCAGTGTCATAGACTTCAGAATTAACAGCTAGGTAGAAGGTGACGGTTCCGAGCCAATCTTCAGCTTTGGCAAACGATCCATCAAAGTCTTCGGGGGTCCCTAGACGAAGCTCAGTGGGTTTGGTTGTTGCTGCCGCTGGCATGGTAGGTTGGGGAGGGACGGTCGGGGGCGGGTATGAGAGAGGAAATCCTCTGAATGGAGGGTTGCGTGCTCGAGGGGTTGGCAAAGGCGGGGTGGGTTCCCTGGGGATGGTAAGTCCTGAAGAGAACTGGTGTCGAAGAGTAAGCTCTTCTTCGGGTCTGAAGAGAGTATCAAGGTCTAAGTCCGGGTTGGTATCTGGGGATGACGCAGTGTCTTGGGGGGCTTCCGACTCAGATAGGTCGGTAGGTGGAGGTTCTCGTGGTCTAGACCAACGAGGATTGATGGTGGGCCACTGGGACGCAATGGTGGTTCAAGGATTCGAGGGATCTGCTCATGGAGAGCACGCTCGAGAATCAAGGGGTACTGGAGCTACAACGGAGGTAGTCCACGCGAGATAGAAGCTTGATCTTTTGTTATGCTTTGCCGTAGGCTAGGTGTGATCTCAAAGGAGTCAAGTGGACTGGGGGTCGGAAGCTTGGACGACGTGAAGAACCTCTAGCCATGGTGCTACTAGAGGGCTGCCCCTTGCTACAGAAGCGAGGGGTGGACAAAGACTGAGGCGAGGGAATCAGACGAGGTTCGCAAGTACTCGTTAGATTGAGAAGATCAAGCTTAAGGGTTACAGGTCGAGTGCTACGGTTTAAATAGGCGAGCCGTGGTAACTGAATAGAACTTGGTGGAACATCGAGGAATGAAGATGAGTCAGGCATAGAACTAGGTAGAATGCCGAGGAATAAAGGTGAGTCAGCGTACATGAGGCGTGGAAGTCAAGGGAACGTTCAAGAACATATGAGTAATACAGAGAGAAAAGATGTCGTCGGGCAGGGCTCGAACAGCGGGACGAACAAGGTACGATGCGAAGGTAAGCATAAGGGAAAAGGGAGCGTGGTAGGTAAGGAAAAATGTAACAAATAGGGAGTATCACTCTTAGTGTAGAGACTTGGGGAAATCTCCAGAAGAACAAGACTGGTGTTAGCCAACGAGTTCTCTGGATTTATATACTCATAGGCTTTGTATGTACATGTTTGGTCTATAACTACATATGGTGATATGATGTAGCAGCATGAGGTGTAAGACTGTGAGACAGAGATTAAAGAGAAGCATGATGTGTGATGTGCAGCAGAGCACAGGAATAGAATGGAAGAGAAGCATAGCGGAAATGAAAGAGGCAATGCGCACAGCAAAGCACAGCACAGAAATGAAAGAGAAGCATAAGGCTGTGCTTGCTGGATGGTGCAACTTTGAAAGAAAGTAACTCTATAAAAAGGTAAACAAGAATAAACAAATGCATCCATGATTAGATGGCATGTGAGCATCCATTGGTGTGATAAGAAGATAAGATAAGATTAAAGGACTTAGCAAAAATCTGTTAGGATTGGATCATTGTAGAGGACCAATCGTAACACAAGTCACCCCTAACTTGACCTCTTGAAGGCTTAGCACCCTAGTAAGGTGTTTGGTCATTTCAATCAGAGGTGCCAAGAGGGATGTGACTGTCACCAGGTTGACAGCTTCTTCACTTGATTTCACCTCAGTGATGAAATTGTACAACCAACTCAATGGGCTCCCTGTGCCACTCTTCACAAGATAGTGGATGAAGCTCCCATGCCTCACTTTCCCACTTGGGTCTCTAGTATTAGCTTCTCATGACAGGTTGAAGCATATTTTTCATACAAATGTATCTGACCTTGGGGTTGTGGAGATTAGAACAATAGAGGATCTATCTCAACTAAATTCTCTCACTCTTGTTCACCCTTGGATTGACTTCCTGCTTGACAGACAGCCTGTTGGAGGTATCTGTTAGGACTAAGTCTAATAGATGCTCAAAGAGAGCAAATGAAAGCCAATGAATAACTATTCTCAAACTGAGGAATACTGTATATATGATGAGAGTCAACTATATATACTACTTCTACTTAGATAAGGGCAGGTCATAGTGGTATAGGATATGACATATCTGCTTATGAAGCATCAGTCAGCTATGACATAGGGATTGGTAAGTGATTACTAAGAGTCTAGACCAGTCATGCAACTAGATAAGATAAGATGAAAATAAGATTCTAACATTACCCCCTTTCTATGGGTAAAACTCCAGAGAGACATAGTCAAAAAGAGAGGAAGGAAGATGGTTATAAGAGTCCCAGAAACAGAGGAACTTGGGAGTAGTGAAGAGAGACAGAGTGGGTGGCAGAGGTTTTCCTTCACAAATAGGGCAGATATAAGGAGCATCAGAGATAGATGCATTATAGCAAGTTTTCATCATTTTATGAGGACAGGATACAGTAGGGTGTTTGCAATGAAACTTTTTAACAACATCCTGGGCATGTTCCATTTGTGAATGTTTAATCCACTTGTTTTCTTCATGAGGGAAGCCCTTCCAATGTACAAGGTATTCAATAGATCCATATTTCTCTCAAAAGTCAAGAATGATTTCAATTTCTTGTTCATCCTGATCTTGAATGATGTCAGCTGGAGGAGAAAATGGTTTCTTTTGAATGTTGAATGATCCAGCTGTATATGGGTGTAAAAGAATATCATTAAAGACCAGATGAATTCCTTTCCATCCATGAGGAAGAGCAAGTTTATATGTGGAAGTACCAATTCTCTCTAGTACTTTGAATGGACCATAACATTTATTATCCAATTTTCATGCAGGTCGATCTGTATGAATATTGGTTGCCTCAAAAAGAACTTGATCACCAACTTTGTATTCTATGGAAGCTTGGCATTTATGATCATAATATCATTTCATATCAGCATCTACATGAGCAAGAGCTTTTTTAGCAGCATCTTGCATTGAAGTCATTTTGGTGACAAATTCCTCAGCAGAAGGGTTGCAAACAGAATGGTGAGTGGTGCCAATGAGAGGTTGTTGACCATAATTAAGCATAAAAGGAGAGTACTGGTCCTTGTTTGCTTTAGGCCATTGATTGTAGGTGAACTCAGCTCAAGCTAACCAATCCACCCAGTCAGATTGTATATGATTGGTATAAATCTGAAGATATTGTTCCACTATGGCATTCATCTGTTTAATTTGACCATCTGTTTGAGGATGATAAGCAGTAGAGGGGTTTCCTTCTATTTTCAAAAGTGTATACAGATCTCTCATAAACAAGGATATGAATTGTGGTCCTCAATCAGAGATGATTTTCTTCAGTAAGCCATGAAGTTTAAAGATATGATCTCTAAAAATCTTGGCAACCCCTTGAGCAGTGATATTGATGGACATAGGAAAGATATGAATCATTTTAGTGAAATGATCCACAATGGTGAGAATAGCATCTTTTCCATTTGACTCAGGGAGGGGACTGATAAGATCTACACTGATGACTTCCCATGGATTTTCTCCAATAGGGTTTGGATGAAGTTCCATATGCTTTGTTTTTAGTTGCCTTTTGACAAACATTGCATCCAGATATGTATTGAATAACATCCTTATGCATGGAGGGCCAGTAGTATCATTGGAAAAGAAGATCATGAGTACAACAAATGCTGGGATGACCAGCAAGTAGGTGATCATGATGTTGTTGGATGATCTTTTCTCATAGTGCACATACTTTGGGCACATAGAGAACTCCTTTCTAGTAGATGAGACCATTTTTATGTTTCCATGGGGAATTTTCCATTTTAAGTCCTTTTGTCATGAATGACTCAACTTTACTTTGGTGACAAAGGATGTCCTCTTTGAAGGAGTTAACAGAGTGCACAGCAGCTTCAATGTCTTTTAAGCCAATGAAAATATGAGGTGGAAAGATGATAATGGCTTTGTTGTCATTTTCTACCCCCTTTTCATGATCTGGCCTCCAGGACAGAGGATCCATGGGGTTGGATTTCCCTGGTCAATGCAGGATGGTGTAGTGATACTCCTGGAGATATTGATTCCAGCAAGCTTGTCAATGGGATAGGTCTTGGAGGTGATGGAAAAATTCCAGATTCTTATGGTCTGTTAGAATCTCAAATGGTTGTCATGCATCAAGAAGATAATGTCACCATTCTTTTACAGCAAACATACAGTGACCTCAAAAACTGTTGCAATGTTTGGCAGTTTTGGATTAGTGGTGATATAGCGCTTCATAGTGTGGGAATTTCGCTTAGTGTTGGTGGGGTCAAGTGAAGTAGTCATTCCTGGCTTTCCAGTGGTTCCTGAATCATGTGATTCGACTTAGTGGCTGTGGAGATATGCCTACTTTAGTACA
>JBBPSV010000884.1:0-12822 GCA_038093795.1 Retiboletus fuscus
TGACTGGCCTAGATGAAGAAGATCTGGATAACCTGGCAGAAGAAGATGTTGAAGAACCAGATGATGAAGAGGTGGATGCTGTTGACTCTGAATAACCCCATTCCCTCTCCATCATTAATTCCAACACCGATACCATCCACCCGATACCCAAATACCACCATTGTTCATATGATAGAAATTCTGTTTCACCCCGGGTTTAGACCAGCAATATGTACTCACTCTCCCTCCTTATTGAAAAACTGAAAACAAAGTCACTAAAAATTCCACAGACAGTCATAGTATGATAGAGAGGATATACTGTTGAAAAGAACAGTCATAGAAAGAATTCCGATATCACACAGAAATATCCTAAACATGTCTTCTGTTACGCTTTGCCGTTGGCTAGGCGTGATCTCAAAGGAGTCAAGTGGACGAAGGTCGGAAGCTTGGACGATGTGAGAAACCTCTAGCTGTGGTGCTACTAGAGGGCTGCCCTTGCTGTGGAAGCGAAGGGTGGACAAGGATGAAGGCGAGAGAGTCAGATGAAGTCCACAAGAACTTGTTAGATTAAGAAGATCAAGCTTAGAGTTACAAGTCGAGTGCTATGGTTTAAATAGATGAGCCATGGTAATGGAATAGAACTGGATAGAACATTGTGGAACAAAGATGAGTCAGGCATAGAACTTGGTAGAACGCTGAGGAACAAAGAGTGAGTCAGCATGTACGTGGGAAAGAAGTCGAGGGAATGTTCAAGAACATATGAGTAATACAGTGAACAGAGATGTAGTCAGGCGTGGTTCGAACCATGGGACAATGGAGTACAAGGTGAGAGGTGAACATAAGGTCAAGGAAAGCGTAGTAGAAAGGGAAAAATGTAACATTACCCCCCCATGAGGGTCAAGGCACCGGTGCAGACACTTTACAAGTCACACGCCCCCATGGCAGGTGAACCAGTCACATTGGCGAAGGTGGTGTCGTCCCAAATATCGTTGTCCACTCCGGAATCCAGGTCTGGAGAGTGGGAGTGGCAGCGCGGGCGGCTGGGGACCATGCGGCGGGTGCAGCGGGAGCAACGGGGTCCATGGTAGGAGCGATGGGGCGAGGAAGAGTATGACAAGTGTGAGGAGGTGGGAGAGGTAGAGGGCGAGGGCAGCGGAGGAGCGCGGTGCAAAGGGCACTGCCGCTGAGAGTGGCCAGGATGGAAACAGCGGCAAATCGGGCACTGATAGACCCCACAATGGACACACTGGTGACCAAGGTGGTGGCACTGGAAACAGGCCTCATGAAAGCGAGGGTGGGACAGGAGGAGGGGAGTATTACTGAAGTTACCGGTCCATCGGGCTTCGATGTGCTCTACGACGTTGAGCTCTTCTGAGTTCAATGCCAAGGAAGAGGCGGAGGGGGGTGGATGCTGAGGTGGCACCGAGGTGGGTGTAACGAGCAAGGTCCCAGAGGTAACGGTCCAGGTCATGCATGAATTCCAACATGCTGAGTTGGTAAAATGCCAGGAGGAGGTTGGTCTCCAGCTCTATCTGGATATGAGATAGGGTATGGTTGCGGAAGGTGGTGTTGGCATCAGCGGAGGCGGAAGGGGTGCACACAAGGGCAGTGTGTCGGGCGATCTGAAGGGTAGCGAGGTAGAGGAAGTGGAGGGCCAACCCATAGTCTAGGTGTACGCCGATGGGGATGGCGTACCTAGGGTCCTGGAGGAATCGGAGAAGGGTACAGGACTTGACATCAGTGGGAAGGTCAGGGCATACCCTATGAGCATGTTCAGGGAGGTCTACGGATTCAATGGTGCCGAGATAGGCAGTGAGGCGGACTGGGGGTTCTGTGAGCTCGGGGATGGAAATGGTGGGTCGGCTCCCCCAACCAGGGGTAGCGACGTGGGAAGTGGAGGAGGAGGTGTCATCGACGATCATGGCGTGGGGGTTTAGAATGGAAGGAGGCGTATAGTAGGCAGGAGAAGGAGAAATACTTGAGATGCTAGAAGGCAAAGAATGAGGAGTAGACAGGCTAGGCTGAGGAGTTGGATGGGGGTGAATCTCTCCGTCAGAATAGTCGGAGAGGGTGAGAGAAGAGACAGAAGCAAGGACAGAATCAGTAGTAGACTCAGTAGGCGGTGAACTACCACGTCGGGGGGGAATAGGAAGAATGAGTTCGGGGACATCAGAACAAGGCATGGTAAGGTAAAGGTGTCGTTGGTGGGTAACTAAGCAGATTGGGGAGGGAAATCTTTGGGATGACGCTTTTTATAGGTGGCTAAGAGGAGTTTGGAATTCTTCAGGTTCCGCTCTGGTTCCCAGGAATTGTCTTCCACCAAGTATCCTTTCCAGTGGATTAGGAAATGCCGTTGGGAAGGTGGTCCCTGATGACGGAGAATTCGGTCCATGAGGTATTCTTCATCAGGGCCTACGTGGTCAGGAGGGGGTCAGGGAAAGTTCGGTCTGTGGACAGAAGTTTTCTTGGCAGGGGAAAGAAGGGAGGCATGGAAAACGGGGTGGATTTTCCAGGTTTTAGGGAGGTGTAATCGGTAAGTGATGGGAGAAAGAACCTTGGTAATTTCAAATGGTCCTTCACATTTCAGGAGGAACTTGGGGTCCTTCTAAAGGCGGTGGAGGTTCCTGGCTTCCAGCCAGACCTTATCTCCTAGGACAAAGGGTTTGAAATGTTGCCGGGTCCGGGAGGCCATGGTTGCCCTAGCAAGTTCATGGGCAGCTCGGGCTTCATCTCTGGCCTTGGTGAGTTGGGAGAGGCGGAGTTCTACTGCAGGAAGGTTGGAGGGAGAGAGGACGGAAGGAAGAGATTTAGGTTCATAGCCCATTTGGAGGAAGAAGGGAGATTGGTTGGTAACAGAGTGGGGGTGGTGGTTATTGAAACAACCCAAAGCGTCTAGCACTGAGCGGTCGTCGTGAAGGGTGTTGACTAGGTCGCAAACGTCGTAGTGCCTTTATACTGGGCTAGAGTGAAGGTGGATAAACATAGTCACCCTAGCATAGAGCACCTAAGCTCCAAAGGGGAGTATGTCGACTGAGGAGGAAAGCCTAAGTCTGACTGGTGTTAATCCTTAGACAGGATCTCAAGTAGACGATGAGGGGAACACACAGAAGAACAAGACTGGTGTTAGCCAGCTTGGCTTTTGGTCTTTATACTCTAAGTACTATTTGTACATATTTAGGTAATTAAGCTATATAAGGTTAGAGTATGTGGCAGCATAGCAAAGCGGAAGGGAAACATGAGGCATAAGGCTATGAAGCAGTAATTAAAGAGAAGCATGATGTGTGATGCGCAGCAGAGCACAGGAATGAAATGGAAGAGAATCATAACGGAAATGAAAAAGAAGTATAATGTGAAAAGGAAGCGATGTGCATAGCCATGCACAGCGCGGAGATGAAGAGATCTAAGATAAAGTGAACTCTATAATAATGTCAATAAGGGTAAGCAAAGAAAGTCCGTGATAAGATGTCAAACGTTGACAAGATAAAGATAAGATGAAAAGATAAGAGAAATAAGAGATAATTTAAGGGAACTTAGCGTGTAAGGTAAAAATTGACTTCGTGGAAATTGAACTGTAACAGTTATGGGCGAATTTGGCAAAAGTCAGGAGTTCCGTCCATGAGGCAGGGTTGTCCCCACAGAAGATCCAGAGATAAGTTTCTAGCTCTTGGTTGGTTCGTTCAGTCTGGCCATCCGTTTGGGGGTGATAGGCGGTAGATAGACGGAGGTCATAGTTCAAGATACACCCCATCTCTTTGGCGAACGCTGAGGCGAATTGGGGTCCTCTGTCAGAGATGACATGATCAAAGAGTCTGAAACGTCAGTAAACCTTGTGGAAGTAGAGGGAGGCAACATCGGCTGCCAAAGCAGACTTGGTGATTGGACAGAATATTGTGCCTTTGAAGGCTCGGTCCACCCATATGACTATAGAGTCTTTTCCGTCCGAGACTGGGAGGTTGGTAATTAGGTCCACTGTGATGTCTTGGAAAGGATGGGATGCAGAGGTAGGGATTGGAGTCAGGGGCAGAGAACCGGGATGAGTGTTGGTTTTACATTGCTGGCAGGTTGTGCATCCTTCTACGTAATTTCGGACAAAGGATGCTAGGCCAGGTCACCTGAACTCGGCAGAGACTAGCTGGCAAGTTTTGAGGTATCCAGGATGTCCGGCAGATTCATGATCGTGGCACCTTCGCAAGACCTCGCGTTGAAGGTGTCCATCAGGGGGAACATATACGCAATCTTGGTAAGTGAGTACTCCCTTCCGATTTTGTTAGTTGGACAACCGGGAACGAAATGCTGCAGGAATGTTTTCATCTACTGCTTGGAGCGAGGTCAGGGCGAACGGGTCGGTGGCAGAGGCTGAATGGATCTTAGAAGAGAGGGCGACATTGATGACATTGACAAAGAGAGATGGAGGGAGTAGGGTTACAAGGGAATTGTCTGAGGCATCTTTTGGGAAATGGTCCATGTGTCGGGAGAGGGCATCAGGGCCAGCGAGTTGAGATCCGGGTACATGGACTAGTTTGAGGTCAAAATCGGTGAGGTCAAGTAACCAACGAGCTTGTCGCCGGTTCAAGGTGTGGGATTCGCAGAAGTAGGTGAGATTTTTGTGATCCATGAACACTCTAACCTGGTGAGGGGATTCCCGTAAGTGGTGGGACCAGGCTTTGAGTGCTCGGAGCACTGCTAGGAGTTCTCAGTTGTGGATATCATAGTTTTGTTGGGTTGGGTCAAAACTTTGAGAGAGGTAGGAATAGGGGTGCCACTCGCCATTAGGATCTGCTTGGAGGAGGATTCCCCTGGAAGTGTAGAGGGAGGCATCAGTTGCGATGGCAAAGGGGGCAGAGAGGTCTGGGACTCAGAGAACCGGTTTGGAGGCGAACTGTGCTTTGAGTAGGTCAAACACTGATTGACATGAATCGCTCCAGGACCATGTAGTTGTCTTTTTGGTAAGGTCAATGAGGGGTCTAGCAATAGTGGAGTAGTTGGGGATGAATCGTCGGTAAAAATTGGCAAATCCTAGGAAGGACCGGACTTCTTTTATGGAAGTGGGAACAGGCCAATGGGTGATTCCGTCCAGCTTGGTGGGGTCCATTGCAATTTCGTCAGGGCGAATGATCATCCCGAGGTACTCTACTTCATCTCGATCGAAGAAGCACTTCTCAGGTTTCAGATGTAGGTGAAGTTCCTCCATCCGTTGCAACACTCGGTGGGTTCGTTCAGTATGAGTTTGTTGGTCAGGGGAGAAAATGAGGAGGTCGTCCATATAGATAAACAGCCATCCTTCCATGATGAGGTCTCAGAATGAATCGTTCATGAACTGTTGGAACGTGGGGGGAGAGTTGGTTAGTCTGAAGAACATGATGTTTGGTTCAAACAGTCCCCGATGCATGATAAAAGCAGCTTTCCACTGGTCTCCTTCCTTGATGCGGACATTGTTGTAACCCCATCGGATGTCCATCTTGGTGAATACCTTCGCTCCCCGGATCCGGTCCATGAAATCCTGCAGAAGAGGAAGGGGATATGCATCCCAAACAGTTTGCTCGTTTAGGCGTCAGTAATCCTGGCAAGGTCGCAAGCCAGGCTTTTGTCCTGGTTGGGCTTTCTTTTTAACGAAGAAGAAAGGGGAGGCTTGAGGGGATTTCGAAGGGGAAATTTTACCCAAAGCTAGGTTTTCATCAATGAATTTGTCCGTAGCTTGTCATTCATCAGCCGAAAGGGGGTAAATCTTGGTGATACGGGGAACAAAATCCTCTTTGAGATTAATGGTGTGGTCATAAGGTCTAGATGGGGGAAGAATGTTTGCTGCTTCTTTGGCAAAAACCTCCTTATATCTGGCATACTCTTCTGGGAGGGAGAAGGCAACTGGCGTGTCAGGGGAAAGGGCAAGACTGGATGCAATGGAGAGGCAAGAAATTACAGGAGCTGGAATGAACCGTGACCCACAGCGAATGATTTGATTGATGGTATATTGGTCATGAGCATGGGTTAGGAAGTCGCATTCGTCCTCCCATCCATTGTAGGCATACAGGCATTCATCTTGAACCAAATTGACAAAGACATGGCATGGTGGGGGTCGAGGGGGAACAAAGAGTTTTTTCTGTTGTAAGTAAGCTCCTTGATGGAGAAAGAAGAGGAGTTTCGACTTGTCGGTGGTTTCAGCAATTCGAAGGGTTCTCTTTGTCCAGTCGATGGTTGGGTTGACCTTCCATAGCCAGGGGATTCCGAGGAATATGTTTTCCTTGCTTAGGTGCATGACATGGCAGGTGATTTGGTGAACAAGGCCTTTGGTGTAGATGAAGAGGTCAGCGATGTATCGGATAGTTCCTTTGGCATTAATGGTTCCATTGGCATTCTTGGCATAGACTGGGTGGTCGAGTTTGGTCAGAGGAATCTTGTGTTTCTTAGCGAAGCCCCAATCAAGACAGCAGTCATCTGCTCCACTATCAATCAAGGCTCAGGTGTCAATGGTTTGCAGGGTGTGCAAGGGGATAATAACTTGTACTGGAATTTGCATGGAGTTAGTAGAAGTTACAAATACCGAAGCACTGGGGGACATAGACATTGTGGCAGGTCCCCTCTTTAAAAACCCTGGGAAAATGAAACTCTTCTAACCACTACCCTGTCCTCATCTTTGTCGGCGTCATCCAGGATTTCTTCCAACTTGGGAATGTCTGAGGTAGCGACTGCTTTGACCGCCGGTTTCTTTCCTTTGGAGAACTTGGGGCAATTAGTAGAAAGGTGTCCCCCCTCCCAGCAGTGGAAACAAAGGTTGTTCTCGACGCATTGCTTCCGTTCAGCAGGTGTAAGTTTGGGGATAAGGGTGGTGCGTACGGCGTCTACGTCCATAGTGTCGGGATCAGGGGGGGTGGATTTCGGGATGGAGTGGAGTCTGTGGAAGACTTTTCTGCTTCCTCGTTTCGCAAGGTCTCTAGCTCATTC
Organism: Retiboletus fuscus; assembly: GCA_038093795.1. Classification (NCBI taxonomy): domain Eukaryota; kingdom Fungi; phylum Basidiomycota; class Agaricomycetes; order Boletales; family Boletaceae; genus Retiboletus; species Retiboletus fuscus. Next base: position 6,919 of record JBBPSV010000884.1, read on the forward strand.
CTTCATGGCTGCGAAGTGGGCGGCTTTGGTATACCAGTCTTTGATTTTATCCAGAGGGGTCTCCATGCTCTGGATCTTCCACATCAGAGGTTCCGGAATTCCGATGGCGTAATAGCTGATAAGGACGTTGGCATTGGTAACCTTAGAGATAGCGATGTGGTTTTGGAATCGAGCGGTATATTCAGTGAGGGAAGAGGAGTAGTCCCCATGCTTGTTCTTGACCATCTTGGTTGTGGCGAGCCAGTGGAGGCTAGAGGCAATGGTGTCCTTTTGGACGAAGGACTTGGAGAAGGAGTCGCAGAAGTCTGTGAAAGTTCTGAGGTTAAGTGTAGCCTGAGCAAGAATCTTTTGTCTGAAGGTGGCAGCCCAGACCTTGGCCGATCCCTTCTTCATGAACGATAGGGCATAAGCTACCTTCTTGGCGTCAGTGTCATAGACTTCGGAGTTAACAGCTAGGTAGAAGGTGACGGTCCCGAGCTAGTCTTCAGCTTTGGCAAACGATCCATCAAAGTCTTCAGGGGTCCCGAGATGAAGCTCGGTAGGTTTGGTTGTTGCTGCAGCCAGCATAGTAGGCTGGGGAGGGATGGTCAGAGGTGGGTACGAAAGGGGAAATCCTCCAAAGGGAGGGTTATGTGCTTGGGGGGTTGGCGAAGGCAGGGTTGGTTCCCAGGGAATGGTAAGTTCAGAAGAGAACCGGTGTCGGAGAGTGAGCTCTTCTTCAGGTCCAAAGAGGGTGTCAAGGTCTAGGTCCAGGTTGGTATCCAGGGAGGATGCAGTGTCTTGGGGGGCTTCTGACTCAGATAGGTTGGTGGGCGGGGGTTCTCGCAGTCTAAACCAACGAGGATCGATGGTGGGTCGTTGGGACACAATGGTGGTTCAAGGATTCGAGGGATCTGCTCACAGAGAGCACGCTCAAGAATCAAGGGGGGTTTTGGAGCTACAATGGAGGTAGTCCACAAGAAAGAAGCTTGATCTTTTGTTATGCTTTGCCGTTGGCTAGGCGTGATCTCAAAGGAGTCAAGCGGACGAAGGTCGGAAGCTTGGACGATGTGAGAAACCTCTAGCTGTGGTGCTACTAGAGGGCTGCCCTTGCTGTGGAAGCGAAGGGTGAACAAGGATGAAGGCGAGAGAGTCAGATGAAGTCCGCAAAAACTTGTTAGATTGAGAAGATCAAGCTTAGAGTTACAAGTCGCATGCTATGATTTAAATAGATGAGCCTTGGTAACAGAATAGAACTGGATAGAACATTGTGGAACAAAGATGAGTCAGGCATAGAACTTGGTAGAACGCTAAGGAACAAAGAGTGAGTCAGCATGTATGTGGGAAAGAAGTCGAGGGAATGTTCAAGAACATATGAGTAATACAGTGAACAGAGATGTAGTCAGGTGTGGTTCGAACTGCGGGACGATGAAGTACAAGGTGAGAGGTGAACATAAGGTCAAGGAAAGCGTAGTAGAAAGGGAAAAACGTAACATCTTCCAGTCATTCTAAGTACCTCTTTTGTTTCTCCTGTGTATAGAGACACAATGCACATTTTAAATACCCTTGTTCACACTCCTTTAGACTCTTAGACCAGGGCGACTTGGTAGGAGCAGACATGAAAGAAGACTGAAGAACACAAGTTGGGTTGGATGCTCGCACATTGGGTTTAATCTTCTATCCTAAATTACTCACATTCACTTATCTTTACTATTCTTTTACTTAGACCGTGGATTTGGATGGACTCGAGCATGCAAGAATCAGGATTTCTTTTGGACATACAAACACGATTGGGAATTACAAGTACACTATGACAAGATAGTAACTACAAAGATGAAGAAGGGGGGAGGACCTACTCAATCCTGTGCAACTCCTCCATGGCCTCCTCCATTACCCCCAACACCTCCTCATGCTCGACTTCGAGCACCTTGATGCTGGCCTGGATTTGCTGAATCCTCTTCTGAGACTTGAGGAGGTGGCAGATAGCCATGTCACGCTTCTTTGCAGCCTCAGACCATCCAGACAAACTGGACACCTTGATGGTCACAGTCCTTGCCTTTGTCTTGGCCTTGACCAGCATCACCTCTTCCTCTTCCTCATCTTTGGAGACCTTGATGATCCTGGGCATTGGTTTTGTCACCCGAGAAGGTTGCACTAAAATCCCGATTAGTGGACACATGAGAGGGATGCAGATTGGACTTACCAGGAACCACAACCACAACCTTCCCCTTTCACCCCCCACACTTTACTGACTGGCTGCACTTGACTCTAGAGAGTGAGCAGCTCACACATGCTGCCCCCTCAATCCTAATGCACTCCTGCTTGCCTTGGATGCGCTTCTCACAGGGTGGGAGTGGTCGGGCCCTTTCCTTCTCCTTCACTAGCCCAGGCTGTTGGGCATCTTCCTCAACCTCTACCTCATCATCATTGTCATCCTCAATGTGCTGATGCTAAATCCAAGTCAAGTCAGGTTTTTCACATAATGACCAACCACTTACCTTCCTGTTCCCAGCTGTCCTCCTCTCAAACAACTTGTCCAAGACCAAGGAGGCCTCAGACGACATGGCCCATGTCCCCTGTGCAGACCCTGATCCAGACGGGACCAGTGCTTCTTCAACCTCCATTGTGCCCTCAGTGTCTTGCATTGGTTTGAAGGCAGGTGTGATGGCAGAGAGAGGGGGTGCCACCAATGCTGCCTTCCAGTCGGCATGCTGCTGGTCAGCCTTGGCGATGTCCTTGGCTGTGCTCTCGTCGAGCCCAGCATTGAGCCTGAACAATGTAGCATCCTCCATCGCTTTCATAAGAAGATCCTGCAGTTTGAGGTGTCAGTACCATTAGAGTGGCAACAAGCATAGCAGGATGCACCAGTGCAACGCTCCAGTTCGTTATCAATAACTCCTTATCCTCCCTCAGTTCTTCCTTGTCATTGGGCATCGTCTTCATCAGTGTAAGGATGCATTGTAGAGATCCAAGGATCTCTGTTCTCATATAGGAACATATCTGAGGTCTATCTGGTCTGTCCATGCCAGTCCAAAGTCAATCTGGTCAATCCATGTCAATTTGGTCCATGCCATCTTAGTCTGGTCTGTGTCAGTTTTGCTTTATCACTTCATAGTACTTTCGATATACCCTTTTGCAGTCTTGGACACACATCACCATCGTTGTTACACATTATTATGTATTCCCTTTGTCTTTTAGAGTTCATATGTCATTTACACATCAACCCTTCATAGTCTGGGATATGCCCAGACTATAAAGTCTTGTACATCTGGTTTTGAATGGATCCTTACACTTTTGCATCTTCTGACTTTTGGATCTTACCTTTTGGGATCCTTATGCATGTATCTTCTGCATCGCATGTTCACTCGTCCACATGTCTTCATCGTCTTCACTGTCGCTGACCACCTTTCATCCTAGACTAACGAGTCTGGACTATCACTCATACCTTTGGACTACCTTTTCCCAGTCTGGACCATCTTCAGACCATCACATCTGTGGACCACTCCTATCCAGCATTCCACCTCTGTCTTTTGGACCTCCTTATAGGGACGAATAAACATACTCTTCACATATAGGAAAGTTACCAACAAACTTTCCATTGTTTCTACAACTGGAGCCCACTGTGAGGGAGGTTCTGGAGGTGCCCTGGAAATTTTCATGGTCCTTTTTCTCTCATCAATCCTGAGGCAAACATGCCAAGGGCATATGTACCTACCTGCATGAAGTATTTTTTTTTGCATTCACCTTTATCCCATTTTAGCCCACTTCTTCACATCCTGGACTACTTCTGGCTCTTTTCTTTAACCTTCATGATTGTCACATTCATTACCTGATGCTCCAGACTGCTTCCATTCACTGTCTGTTGCCGTTTATCCCTTTCCAGATGACAATCATCACCTTCTTACCACATCCTTACATACATGCCATTTTCTGAGCCATACTACACTGCCTTCTAGTCCGACCTGTATCCACATCCCTTTTTTCTATGCCTCCGCCACCATTTACATACTGAGTCCACCTTTAGCATGAACCAGCCAAATGGACCCAATCTGTCACAATGACTAACCTATTCGTCAGACTACTGATCCATGGATTGCCCAACACGCCCTTATTTGATGGGACACTGACTAACCTCCTGAACTTTTTAGACAACATTGAAGACCTAGTTGACTCGGTCGGACTACTGAAGTCCACACTGACCCAAGCCACAATCCGCTATGTCAAGCTCGACGAGGCAGAGCTCTGGGAAATACTTCCCGAAGCTGAGGCCATCCCACCTGATTGGGAGTCATTCGTCATCGCTGTCCTGAAGCTCTACCCTGGTTATGAGAAGGGGAGAGGAACTTGTTGCATGCTGAGTCTGGTCTGCATCAAAAGTACCCCACAGACACCGTCATCACCACTACCATCTGTATTGCCCACGCTGTCATTGCCATCACCATCACCATCACCACCAACGAGTCCAGCATCAGTCCAGACCACTATATCACCACCACCACCATCGATGCCATCGCCCATGGTTAGTCCAGTACCATTCCAGACTGACACCCTACCAATGCCAACCCATTCACTGATGCCACCATCACCACCATTTCCACCATCACTGCCACCAACTTTGTCACCAATGGTCAACCTGACTATCCTGTCACCTACCACACTGCCACCATCACCAAAGCCATTGCCAAAGCCATTGCATCACAAACCACCCTCAAACCATTGCTATTCCAAGCAGTCTGTTCGCCCTTGTCAGACCAGTTATTACAGACCCAAACCAGTCTCCATCTTTTCGTTGACACTGACTACCCCCAAGGACTTCATGTCGTCTGCTTACATCGCCAAGTGCACGTTCTACAATGAGCCACATCACTTCATCCGTCACTGCCCATATGTATCTGGGTACATTTGCTCTGGGAAGGTCATACATGGACCAGACCAGCATTTGTATCTCCCGAATGGTGCTTGTATTCCACACCTGCTGGTTGCACATGTATCCAATTGAGTATAGACCGACTGACATCCACAGTATCATCGCACTTGTCGCCACCTCATCACATCCAGACTGCTTACCAATCCATGTCCATTGCATCACCGTCCATAGCCGCTAACCATTGCCCACAGACCAAACTGATGATCCCAGATGCAGCATATGCCGACCCGCTCTTCAATGCATACCTGATCAAGGCCTGGCACGACTACCAGGTAGACCGGATGTGTACTCATATGTGCCAGACTGGTAACAACACCACCCGATGCAAGACCCACACCGAAATCGCCACCGACATGTTTAACTGATACACCTGGACCAACACCAACACCAGCAAGGCAACCACTACCATGGCCATGAGTCATGGCTCTGGTTATCACAGACCGGATAGCACAGTCCTGTCTGACTGTACCGTACCCGCCCCTTCTGTTTTGCACAATGCCGATCAATTACCATCCGTTTCCTGCTGTGTTGTGTCTCTCTTTTCACTTTCATCATTGTCTTCACCACCACATTCTTCTACGTGCCCAGACTGGTCATTTTCTTCATATCCACTCATCTCTTACCATCTGCCAGATTATCTGTCCATTTATCATTCACCCCAATGGCCACATTATGTTTTCAATTCATCATTTTCTGTTTGGAACCCTCTACAGACCACTTCCTTTCATCGAAACACCCCTACCCGTTTTCCCCCACTTCAATCCATAACTGCATGATGGTCAGGGGACCATCAATCTAATGTCACTGGGGGGGAGGCTTGCTCCTCTCACCTCAGTTTGATTTCTTTTCATTTTTATAGTTCAATCTGACACTTATCGAGTCATGCACACATGCATTGATTATACCATCTGTATCTGCACATATCGTTTCCATCCCAGTCTTCATCCAGTGCAATCTGTTCCATCCCAGTCTTCATCTGGCATCATTGGTTTCCTGTC
>JBBPSV010000885.1:0-12818 GCA_038093795.1 Retiboletus fuscus
CTCACCTCAGCCCTTGTCCACCCTTTGCTTCCCCAGCAAGGGCAGCCGTCTAGTAGCACCACGGCTAGAGGTTCTCCATGTTGTCCAAGCTTCTGACTCTCTCAGTCCGCTTGACTCCTTTGAGATCTCACCTAGCCCACGGCAAAGCGTAACAAAAGATCAAGCTTCTTTCTTGCATAGACTACCTCCGTTGTAGTTCCACTACCTCTCTTTGAACCTGAAGAAGAGCTTACTCTCTGACACCAGTTCTCTTCTGGACTGACTATTCCTAGGGTACCAACTCCACCTTCACCAACCCCCCAAGCACGTAACCCCCCTTTTGGAGGATTTTCCCTCTCATACCCACCACTGTCGGCTCTTCCTCCCCAACCTACTATGCCGGCTGCAGCAATGACCAAACCCACCGAGCTCTGTCTCGGAACCCCCAAAGACTTTGACAGATCATTTGCCAAAGCCGAAGACTGGTTAGGAACTGTCACCTTTTACCTAGCTGTAAATTCCAAGGTTTATAACACCAATGCCAAGAAAGTTGCTTATGCTCTATCCTTTATGAAGAAAGGTTCAGCCAAGGTTTGGGCTGCTAGCTTCAGACAAAAGATCCTTGCCCAAGCCACACTAAATCTTGGGACCTTCGCTGACTTCTGCAACTCTTTTTCCAAGTCCTTTGTCCGAAAGGACACCATCGCCTCCAGCCTGCACTGGCTCGCCACGACCAAGATGGTCAAGAACAAACATAGGGACTACTCCCCCTCTCTCACCGAATACACCGCCTGCTTCCAGAATCACGTTGCCATCTCCAAGGTCACTGACGCCAACGTGCTCATTAGCTATTATGCCATTGGGATCCCAGAACCCCTTATGTGGAAATTTCAAAGCATGGAAACCCCTCCAGATAAGATCGAGGACTGGTACACCAAGGCCGCTCACTTTGCAGCCATGAAGGAGTGGACTAGAGATCTCGCAAGACGAGGAAGCAGAAAAGCTTTTCATGGTATTCCTCCCACTCCTAAATTGGCTCCCCTTGACCTGGACACCATGGAGGTGGATGTCATACGAACCACCCCCATTCCTAAGCTAACTCCTGCCGAACGCAAATGCTGTATCGAAAATAACCTTTGCTTCCATTGCCAGGAAGGAGGACACCTCTCTACTAATTGTCCGAAATTCTCCAAGGGCAAGAAACCTGTGGTCAAAGTAGTCGCTACCTTGGATCTCCTGAAGCTAGAAGAAATTCCCGACGATGCCAACGAAGACAAGGATGGGCTAGCTGTCAGAAGAGTCTCCTTTTCCCAGGATTTTTAAAGCAGGGACCTGCTCCAACGTCTACGTCCTCTAGTGCCTCGGTACTTGTAACTTCTACTATGAAATCTATGCAAATTCCAGTACAAGTTATCATTCCCTCGCACACCCTGCAAACCGTTGACACCCGAGCTTTAGTCAATAGTGGAGCTGATGTCTGTTGTATCGATTGGGGCTTCGCCAAGAAACACAAAATTCCCCTAACCAAACTCGACCACCCGGTCTATGCCAAGAATGCTGACGGAACTGTCAACAACAAGAGAACCATCTGATACATTGCTGACCTCTTCATATCAACCAAAGGACTGGTTCACCGGATCTCCTGCCACGTCATGCACCTAAGCAAGGATAATTTATTCCTTGGGATCCCATGGCTCCAAAAGACCAACCCTACCATCGACTGGGTAAAGAAGATGCTCTGAATTGCTGAAGCCACTGACGAGTCCAAGCTCCTTTTTCCCTCCACCAAGGAGCGTACCTATGACAGGAAAAACTCATTGTTCCCCCTAGACCACCCCCACGCCATGTTTTTGTCAACTCCATCCAGGATGAGTGCCTCTACGCCTACAATGGGTGGGAAGATGAATGCGACTTTCTGACCCAAGCCCACGACCAATACACCATCAATTGGATTATCTGATGCAGCTCACGATTCATCCCAGCCCCAGTTATTTCTCATCTCTCCATCGCGTCCAGTCTCACACTTTCCCCTGAAGCACCTGTCGCCTCTCCCCTTCTGGAGGAGTGTTACGCTTGGCCCGGGTAGGGTTGAGCGTAGACTCAAGGGGATGACTTGACGACTAAAGCATACCAGCATTCTAGACGCTACGGTATGACTATGACCTTCGGGCAAGGTATCTGCTCACAAAGAGCACGCTTAGCGTCAAAGGGTTCTTAGGAGTCCGAAGAGGACAAGTTCTTATCCCAGTCTTGGGAGATCGAGCATAGGAGTTATCTCAAAGGGTATGATTGAGTAGCTCTAGCTTAGGGAATACAAGCATAGAGACTAAGGTTTATATACTTGACCCATAGAAGGTCATAGAACTTCATGGAACGAGTGGGAGAACAAGGAACCAAGAGAGATATGACTCGGGAAGCGTAAGGACTTGGGATGAGTCAAAGCGAGTCATATCCGCTGCAGATCTGTCGATCAGCGTCGATCAGAAGCAGCTGTCAATCAACGATTATCATGAAACAAGGAAGTGGTCGGAACGACCTGAAGCGACAATGACAGCGGGGTCATTAGTCGGAGATGAAAGTATGATATGGTCCGTGGGATAACGACCTACGTGCCGTGCGGAGGAAGTCTGGGTAACGCCAGATGAAGTGGATAGCAATCCACTGAGACTAAGGTAGCAGAGCAAAGGAAAGAAAATGAACAAAGTCAGGTCAAGTCGTAACAAGGAGTACATCAAATATAAGGACATTTTTGCCAAAGAAGCCGCAAACGTACTCCCTCCATCTTGCCCCTACGACCATGCCATTAACCTTAAGGAGAACTTTGTCCCCCACATTGCCAAGATCTATCCCCTCTCAGCCGACGAACGACAAGCTACGGACAAGTTCATCGACAAAAACTTAGCCTTGGGCAAAATCTCCCCCTTGAAATCCCCTCAGGCCTCCCCCTTCTTCTTTGTTAAAAAGAAAGCCCAACCTGGGCAGAAGCCTGGTCTACGCCCCTGCCAGGATTACCGACGCCTGAATGAACAAACCGTTCAGGATGCTTATCCCCTTCCCCTCCTCCAGGACTTCATGAACCAGATCCGGGGGGCGAAAGTATTCACCAAAATGGATGTCCAATGGGGGTACAATAATGTTCACATTAAGGAAGGCGACCAGTGGAAGGCTGCCTTCATCACGCACCGAGGGCTGTTCGAACCCAATGTCATGTTCTTCGGGCTAACAAACTCCCCCCCCACGTTCCAAAGATTCATGAACGACTTGTTCCAAGATCTCATTGTAGAAGGGTGGCTATTCATTTATATGGACGACCTCCTCATCTTCTCCCCAGACCAACAAACCCACACCAAGCGAACCCACCGAGTGTTGCAGCAGATGGAGAAACTCCACCTTCATTTGAAACCCGAAAAGTGTTTCTTTGATCGAAATGAAGTTGAATACCTAGGGATGATTATCCGCCCAGACGAGATCGCCATGGACCCCACCAAATTGGATGGAATCGCCCATTGGCCCACTCCCACCTCTGTAAAGGAGGTCCAATCTTTCCTAGGTTTCACCAACTTTTACCGGCGATTCATCCCCAACTACTCCACCATCACCCGACCTCTCATCGACCTTACAAAGAAGACTACTACCTGGTTATGGAACGACCCTTGCCAATCCGCATTTGACCTACTTAAAATGCAGTTCACTTCCCAACCGGTTCTCCGAGTCCCAGACCTCTCCACCCCCTTCGCTATCGCCACCGACGCCTCCCTCTATGCCTCTGGGGGAATCCTCCTCCAAGCGGATCCCAATGGCGAATGGCACCCCTGCTCCTACCTCTCCCAAAGTTTCGACTCCACCCAGTGAAACTATGACATCCATGACTGAGAACTCCTGGCTGTGCTCCGAGCGCTCAAAGCCTGGTCTGTTAAGACTGAGTCGGATGGTCGAAGATAGACTGGTCCGAGCTTCTCCGAAGACCAATCTAGGTCCGGACTTCCTAATTTGGAAGTCCGAGATTTTGGACTTGAAGGGACTTGGCTTCAGTGACTCGGGTCGGAGCGCTGCACCCTTGCCATGGTCTCGGGTCCCAGTATTTCAGAAGGGTCGAAGGTCGGAGGGGATTCTTAATGTTGTAAACAATGTCAAGGTAAAAGGGTTCAGAGAGTGGATCAGAGGTGAATAATCTAAGTCGATATTCGGACTGAAGAATACATGTGTATCTACAAGATTTATATATGAAGAAAGAGAACAGCATTAGTATTGGATTTGTAAGTAGTTCAGAAGTCCAGATGTTCAAAGACCGGAGCTGTGTTTGTAAGCGAGACACAGGTTCGGACAAGAATGTAAAGCGGGACTAATACTAAAGGAGATGGAATGATGTCGTAAGTAAAATGTATCATAGTTTGGAAGTCTGAACGGAAGTCCGAGTAAAGCGGACTATCGGACTAGCATCAAATAGGTTTGGATAAGATCGGATATGGGATATGACATGGTCCCATTACCTGCGAGGGTCTCCTCACCCGGTTCGAGTGTTCACTGATCACAAGACCTCACCTACTTCCGAGAACCCCATACCCTGAACCGACGACAAGCTTGTTGGTTACTTGACCTAGCTGATTTTGACCTCAAACTGATCCATGTACCGGGATCCCAACTTACCAGTCCCGATGCCCTCTCCCAACACACAGACCACTTCCCAAAGGACGCATCAGACAATTCCCTTGTAACCCTACTCCCTCCATCCCTCTTCGTCAACGTCATCGACGTCGCCCTCTCTACAAAGATCTGCTCGGCCTCAACCACCGACCCATTCACCCTGACCTGACTCCAAGCCATAGATGAAAACATCCCCATGGCATTCCGTTCCCGGCTCTCCGACTGGCAAAATTGGAAGGGAATACTCACTTACCAGGACTGCATATACGTTCCCCTGGACAGAGATCTCCAGTGTAAAGTTTTGCAGAGATGCCATGATCATGAGACTGCCGGACACCCCGGATACCTCAAAACTTGCCAACTCATTTCTGCGGAGTTCTGGTGGCCTGGCCTGGCATCCTTTGTCCGAAACTATGTAGAAGGATGTGCAGTTTGCCAGCAGTGCAAGTCCAACACTCATCCCAGTGTCCCACCTTTAACCCCCATCGCTACCTCTGCATCCCATCCATTCCAGGACATATCGGTCGACTTGATCACTGACCTCCCAGTCTCTGAGGGGAAGGACTCTATAGTCATTTGGGTGGATCGAGCCTTCAAGGGGGCAATATTTTGCCCAACCACCAAGTCTGCTTCGGCCACCGATGTCACCTCCCTTTACTTCCATAAGGTTTACTGCCATTTCGGGCTCTTTGATCGAGTCATCTCTGACTGGGGACCCCAATTTGCCTCGGTATTTGCCAAAGAAATGGGAAGAATCCTGAACTATGACCTCCATTTGTCCACTGCTTATCATCTGCAGACCGATGGACAAACGGAACAAACCAACCAGGAGCTCGAAACTTATCTTTGGATCTTCTGTGGGGATAACCCCACCTCATGGACTGAGCTCTTAACCTTCGCTGAATTTGCCCATAACCACCATCCCCATTCCATTACCAATCAATCCCCGTTCTTCCTCCAAATGGGTTATGAATCTAAACCTCTCCCCTCCGTCCTCTCATCCTCCAACCTCCCCGCAGTAGAATTCCGCTTGTCCCAGCTCACTAAAGCTAGGGATGAAGCCCGAGCAGCCCACGAACTCGCTAGAGCAACTATGGCCTCTCGAACCCGACAACGCTTCAAGCCCTTTGCCCTGGGAGATAAAGTCTGGTTGGAAGCCAGGAACCTCCACTGCCTTTGAAAAGACCCCAAGTTCCTTCCGAAACACGAAGGACCGTTTGAAATCATTAAGGTTCTCTCCCCTATCACCTACCAACTACACCTCCCCAAAACTTGGAAAATCCACCCCGTTTTCCACGCCTCCCTTCTCTCCCCTGCCAAGGAAACTTCTGTCCATGGCCTGAACTTTCCCCGACCCCCTCTTGACCATATAGGCCCAGAAGAGGAATACCTCGTGGACCGCATTCTCCGTCATCAGGGACCATCCTCCCGATGGCGCTTCCTGATCTGCTGGAAAGGATACTTGGCAGAAGACGATTCCTGGGAACCTAAGTGGAATTTGAAGAATTCCAAACTCCTCCTGGCCACCTATAAGAAGTGTCACCCTAAGGACTTTCCTCCTTAGTCCGCTTAACAACCCACCTACAGAATCTTCTACCATACCATGCCCTGCTCTGATGTTCCCAAACTCATCCTCCCCATCCCTCCCCGACGCGTTGATTCACCGCCTCCCAAATCTGTTACTGATTCTGTCCTTGATTCTGTCACTTCTCTCACCCTCTCTGACTATTCTGATGGAGAGGTTCACCCCACTCCAACTCCTCAGCCTAGCCTTTCTACTCCTCATTCTATGCCTCCTAGCATCTCAAGTATTTTTTCTTCTCCTTCCTACCATACGCCTCCTTCTGTTCTAAACCCCAGTGCCATGATCGTCGATGACACCTTGTCCCCCACTTCTCATGTCACCACCCCGGGCTGGGGGAGCCGACCCACTATCTCTATTCCTGAGCTCGCAGAACCCCCTATTCGCCTTGCCGCCTATCTTGGTACCATCGAATCTGTAGACCTCCCTGAACATGCCCATCAAGTCCACCCTGATCTCCCCACCGATGCCGAGTCCCATACTCTCCTCCGTTTCCTCCAGGACCCCAGGTATGCCGTCCCCATTGGAGCACACCTTGACTACGGGTCAGCACTCCATTCCCTCTATCTCGCCACCCTCCAGGTCGCCCAACTCACCGCCCTTGTGTGCACCCCCTCCGCCTCCTCCGACATCAATGCTACCTTCTGCAACCACACCCTGTCCCATATCCAGATGGAGCTGGAGACCAACCTCCTCCTAGCATTCTACCAGCTTGGAATGTTGGAGTTTATACACAACCTGGATCGTTACCTCCGGGACCTCGCTCACTACACCCACCTTAGCTCCACCTCAGGATCCACTCCCTCGGCCTCCTCCTCCCCATTGAACTCTGAAGAGCTCAACATCGTGGAACGCATTAAAGCCTGCTGGACTGGCAACTTTGGCAACACTCCCCTCCTCCTGTCCCACCCTCATTTTCACAAGGCCTGCTTCCAGTGCCACCGCCTCGGTCATCAGCGTGTCCAGTATGGAGTCTATCAGTGCCCGATTTGCCACTGTTTCCGTCCCAGCCACTCTCAGTGGCAGTGCCCTTTGCGCCACGCTCCTCTGCCGCCCTCGCCCTCTACCTCTCCCACCTCCTCATACTCATCACACCCTTTCTCGCCCCATCGCTCCTACCACAGACCCTGCCGTTCCTGCAGCACCTGCCGCATGGTCCCTAGCCGCCCGCGCCACCATTCCCACTCTCCAGACTTGGACTCAGGAGTGGATAATGACATCTGGGACAACACTGCCTTCGCTAATGTGACCGGCTCACCAGCTATGGGAGCATGTGATTTGTAGATGTCTGCGACGGTGTCTTGACCCTCATGGGGGGGTAATGTTACGTTTTTTCTTTCCCTTACCCTTATGCTTACCTCTCGCCTTGTACTCTGTCGTCTCGCTGTTCGAGCCCCGCCCAATGACATCTTTTACCGCTGTATTACTCATATGTTCTTAAATATTCCTTTGACTTCCGAACCTTGTATATGCTGACTCACCTTTGTTCCTCAGCGTTCTACTTAGTTCTACATCTGACTCATCCCCATTCCTCAATGTTCTATCCTGTTCTATTTCATTACCACAGCTCATCTATTTAAACCATAGTACTTGACCTGTAACTCCAAGCTTGATCTTCTCAATCTAACGAGTTCTTGCGGACTTTGCCAGATTCCCCTCACCTCAGCCCTTGTCCACCCTTTGCTTCCCCAGCAAGGGCAGCCGTCTAGTAGCACCACGGCTAGAGGTTCTCCATGTTGTCCAAGCTTCTGACTCTCTCAGTCCGCTTGACTCCTTTGAGATCGCACCTAGCCCATGGCAAAGCATAACAATTTTTCTGTTCCTGTGTCAAGCTTGAGCACATGCATAGCACCAGACTAGCCATGATATCAGTGTAACTAGTGTTGTGCACACTCATGGTATCTGTGTTGGGGCGATCATACTGATATGGTACTGACACAGAAATGATATGGATGATTGGTGGCATGCACCTACAATTATATTATATCTACTACATATGGAGTTCTGACCAGACATAGAAATGTGTTGAGGCACCACTACTGAGGTGTGAGGGGCAAGGGCATGAAGGGGATCAGAAGGAGTATGGAGGAAATCAGGAAGAGTGCCCATGAAGCTGAGGTAGCCTTTTATCATATGGTCAACTGACCAATTTTGTATCACATGACAGCAGGTGTAAGTGTATTTCATACAGGTGCTGCAACAGCATCCAGATATGTTGTTTCAAATTGTTTTCTGCTCTGTTTTATTTCAAAAACCATTGGTAGACACATGCAATCATCACATAGTATGCATTGCCTTTCCATTTCCAAGAGGAAGATGGGGGATCCACTCTGGTGGCGCACCATGCTACACAAGAGACAAGTACATCAGAGCATTAGTCTGTTGATGACTGGCAATGGGGAATGCCAAGTATGCCAGTGGGATGGTCTGAACTTCATCATGGTGGACCTGGATCTCTTCTCCAAGGGTGCTCATTTCACAGTACAAGCCTTGAAAAAGTTTGGTGTATTACAGTTGACCCCAAAGAGCAAATTGGGATCTACACCATCAGATCCATTACATTCGATTTTCAGTGTTCAATCATTCAAGGTATTGATATGATCCAGCACGAGGTCAAGTGCTCTGTCACTGACATGCTCCCATTTACACTAGCAGTCCCAAACAAGGTCATCAGATCCACATCATTGGACAAAGGCACTCATGATGACTATGATGTCCAAGTAGCTGGCTTGCATCTTGGCTGTGGGTGACATACTATCTTCATAGCCAGAGAAGTTCTCTGCATCCATGATAGTAATGATCGCATCTAGTTCGATGTCATCATTTGTTTCATGTTCTAATTCACAAATCTGGACAGTGAGTGTGGCAGGGAAAGCAGAACAACTGATACAATTAACAAGGGCAAAAAATTGGATCCAAGTTATCATTACCTGCACTCTATGATGATATGGTCCAGACAGGGTTTCTCTAGAGTAAACAAGGGAGTGATATTGAGGCTTTCTTATCATCACAATAAACCTTACCTTTGATCTTTAACAGGGCTGTCTTCATCTGACCCACAAGGACACAGCACCTGGGAAGTGGTGTTTAGTGTAGTGTATCTGGTCGCAGTTATGGCAACATGTACATGGATTCATTGAGAATTTCACTGACAGCTGCCAGGCTGGAAGTCAATCTAAGTACTATTTCAAGTAATCATAAGTGTAAGCAATGTTCCTAATGCACTCCTGGAGCAAGTAATTTGCAAATATGCAGCAAGGTGGATACAAGTAAGCTACAAGTAGGACAAAACAGGTACCTAATCACAGCTTCGAAGCTTGCTCATGTCCATCAAGGAATTGCACAGGTACTATGACATATTGTATATAGCATACTGTATGTAGTGACAATGTACCAGTAGCACAGTAGTATACTACTCCTCACCCACATCATCCAATCCATCATCCAGCTCCTCCTCATTACCTGGTGTGTAGTTGCTTTGTGTTCATTCAGCAGGGGGAATGGCCTAGGACATACTCATTCTTGAGTGCCAGGGGACTGTGTGGAGGTATTGTGACAGTGTGTGAGCATACTTGGGTCCAATATGGGGGCTGAGTTGGGACAGAAAAGGGTGCAAGGGTGCATGGCAGTGTGGTTGGGCACACAAATCAAGTGCATTATGTGGCATCGAGGAGCATATCATTGTTGTTTGACGTACTGTTTGGATGGCTATTGAAAGGGTTGCACAGCCTTGGGGGCACGCAAGAGGCTCGCAGTTGGTCCCTGGATGCTAGGGGTCCATGCTACTAGTAGCCAGCACCAATGCAATATGATGGGGGAATGATGATGTGTGAGGCAAGAATATAGGCAATGAACTTACTGTAGTATGAAGTGGAGAGCTTGAGCATGCCAGAGGCTATGGAAATACCACAGGTATATCCATGTGTGCAGCTGAGGGCAACGAAGGGAAGGTATGGCCTGAAGTGGGAGATACTCACTTCTAGGAGTAGTGAGATTGTAAAGCCTATAGCAAAGTCTTGATGTAGCTGGCTGGTTTCCAAATAGGAATAAGACTTATATTATGAGAGTGGAGACCAGTCCTACTTATAGGAAACTGTGTCTGTATGTACATATGTACATCTCTATCATAATAGGTAAGTCCATGGAACATTGAGGAATGTCATGGAACATATATGTAATACATTGGTAATGTATTTGAAATAGTCTTGATAATGCCAAGACATTTCTCAGTCAGCTGTCATCCTATTGGAGAATAAGATATCTGTTATCTGTGATATCATATATGATGAGTAATAGAGATAGCATAATGGCCTCTATCCAGGCCCATCTAGAATCATGGTAGTTGATAAGAAAGATAAGATATGAATACCATGATTCCCGATACTCCTCCTTGCTATTTCAATTGCGATTTGGGATATGCTGTGAGTCCAATGCAAGTGCAATTCAGTTTGAACTTCTGCCATGTGAGGTTCTTCATGAAGATATCTGCAAGTTGTTCCTATGTAGGGACATAGAACAAGGATATCTCTCCAAACTCCTGGATGGCATCTCAGATGTAATGATATGAGATTCCAATGTGCTTGGATCGTCCTTCCTGGGCTGGGTTTGAAGCAAGAAAGATTGCACCTTGGTTGTCCACTAATTGTTACGACTTGACCTGGCCCCGTTTATTTCTTTCCTTTCTTCTACTTAGCTTAGTCTCGATGGATCACTATCCATCTCGTCTGGCGCTACCCAGACTACTCTCGTATGGCACGTAGGTCGCTATTCCCATGGACCGCATCATCTCTTCATTTCCGACTACTGACTCTGCTGTCATTGTCGCTTCGGGCCGTTCCGGCCACTTCTCCGTTTCATGATAATCTTTGACTGACAGCTGCTTCTGATCGACGTGATCGACAGATCCGCAGCGGATGTGACTCGCCTTGACTCATCCTGAGTCCTTACGCTTCCCCGAGTCACATCTCCTTTTCTTCGCGTGTTCACCCGTTCGTTCCATATGGTTCCATGACCTTCTATGGACCGAGTATATAAACCATAGTCTCTACGCTTGTATTCCTTAAGCTAGAGCTACTCAATCATATTCTTGAGATAACTCCTACGCTCGATCTCCCAAGACCGGGATAAGACTCGTCCTCTTCGGACCCCTCATATCCTTTGACGCTGAGCGTGCTCTTCGTGAGCAGATACCTCGCCCGAAGGTCTTCATTGTACCATAGCGTCAAGAACGCTGGTACTCCTTAGTCCCAGACCTCACCCTTGAGTCTACGCTTGACCCTACCCAGGCCAAGCGTAACACTAATAGTGGTACAGCTTTGAGCATGAAACCAAGTTCGGATAAGAGATTCTGAATCCATGCAACTTGCTTTGTGACTTCTGTCATCACAATATACTCAGCTTCTGTTGAAGAGTGTACTATGCACTTCTGTCATCTCAATAGCCAGGAGACAATGCAATCCACAAACTGGATAGCATAGCTGGTGGTAGATCTTCTAGTCTCCAAGTCTCTAGCCCAATTGTGTCACTGTAAGATAAAAACCCTTTCTTCATCCCTGGCATTCTCCTCTTGTATAGCAAACAAAGTGTCTTTGTGCCAAGGAGGTAGTGAATGATGTATAATGCCATGAGTTTATGCTTCTCTGTAGGGTTTGCTGAGAACTGTGACATCTTGATAACGGTGAAAGTGATATCAGGTCTGGTTCCTAACATAGCATATAGGATGGAACTGATGATGGACTGATATTCAGTGCGTAGTTTGGCTGTGGCAGTATAATCGTCTGGTGCTGGTGAAGGGTTATAACCTGAAGGAAGAGGTGTCCTAGCAGGTTTAGCATTTTCTAAACCAAAACACTTAATGATCTCCTTGATATACTTGATTTGATCAAGTCTCAGGATGCAAGCAGTGCGATCCCTGGTGATCCTCATGTTGAGGTATTCTTTCACCTCACCTAGGTCTCATGATTCCCATTGTTTCATGAAGATAGCTTTCTCCATGAGGATGAGAGTATTGTTGTTGCCCATGAAAAGAGCATTGTCAACATAGATGATAAGAACAATGATATCTTCTTTAACAAATTTGACATAGACTCCTGGATCTGAATAAGAACAGTGGTAACCAAATTCCAGTAGAGTCTTGTGTAGAGCTTTGTTCCATTGAAGTGCTGCTTGCTTCAATCCATATATCACTCTCTTTAATTGGCAAACTTTTTCTCCTGTCCCTGTTGAACAAAACTTTCTGGCTGCTTCATATAGATCTCTTCATCAAGTTGTCTGAAGAGGAATGTAGTCACAATGTCCAATGTGTGGATGAGCCAATTCTGTTGGCATGCAATGGCAAATAGTAACCTTGCTGTTTTGAAGTGAGGTACTGGTGTGAAGGTATGTTCATAATCCAATCCAAAGATTTGTGTAAATCCTTTTGTGACAAAATATGACTTCTTGCATCTGTTTGGCTTGACAACATACAGTGGCTCAAAAAACTGGCCACATGTTTGCATGTTTTGCACTAAAGCCAATGATCCTCAATAACCCCCTAAGCAACAGGCTAACTATGAGTGTATGAAATGTAGTGTATACTCCTGGCTTTCTATTGGTGCAAGGGTCAAAAGGTTTG
>JBBPSV010000886.1:0-12802 GCA_038093795.1 Retiboletus fuscus
ATCTCCCCTACTTAGCTATACCACAGCCAGTTCCCTTACTTAGACGCCCGGTCTGTGCGCACACTTGACCCCTATATAATAGGCGCTCCACTGTCCCTAGTACCTTAGCTTAGTCTACCTGAATCACTGTACACTCCTAGATTCATAGACCTCCTAGTAATTCCAACACCTTCACCAGAACCCCTGCTTGAAGGCCGTCCCGACCCTTGACCAGCCGCCTACCATGTAGCCTTAGAATGTGAGAATTCACCTTCTCGCGCCTCCACTCATCTCTAGTAGTCCGCTCCCTGGACTACTATAGCCCGAGTCCTAGAAGGCGGCTTACCCTCAGGTCTATGCGCGACCCTGCCCGGGTCATGTGTAACAAAAGACTAAGCTCACCCCTACCGCGGCTACCATCGTGTAGACCCTCCCCATTCGCTTAGACCCCACTTGCTCGCTCGCTTAGAACCCCGGTGACCCTGGACTCCCCAGGGACCTTAGCCCCAGCACTCGCATGGAACCCACAGACCTTGGACGCTTCCAAGGACCCCAGCTTCAGCCCCAGCCCAATCACAGCTATGGCGGCACCCCCGCCAGTCCTCGCCTAGTCTCCTGTATTTGGGAGCTTTGACCATGGGTACCTGCGACCATGGCTCCAGAGCTCATCCGCTCTTGGAGATTCTACCCCTCTCTTGTTACGAGTTGACCTGGCCCCGTTTATTTCTTTCTTTTCTTTTACTTAGCTTAGTCTCGATGGATCGCTATCCATCTTGTCTGGCGCTACCCAGACTACTCCCGTACGGCACGTAGGTTAACATTCCCACGGACCGCATCTCTTTTTCATTTCCGACTAATGACCCCGCTGTCATTGTTGCTTCGGGCCGTTCCGGCCACTTCTTCATTTCATGATAATCTTTGATAGACAGCTGCTTCTGATCGACATCGATCGACAGATCTGCAGTGGATGTGACTCGTTTCGACTCATCCCGAGCCCCTACGATTCCCCAAGTCACATCTCCTTTCATCCCTCATTTGCCTGCCTCTTCCACGGGCTTCCGCGACTTTCCATAGCTAGCGTATATAAACCGTAGCCTCTCCGCTTGTACTCCTTAAGCTAGAGCTACTCAATCATACTTTGAGATAACTCCTATGCTCGATCTCCCAAGACCGGGATAAGACTTGTCCTCTTCGGACTCCTCGTATCCTTCAACGCTGAGCATGCTCTCCGTGAGCAGATTCCTCACCCGAAGGTCCTTAGTCGTACCGTAGCGTCTAGTACACTGGTACTCCTCTAGTCTTAGAAACCCTTTGAGTCTACGCTCGACCCTACCCGGGCCAAGCGTAACAAAAGCTCTAGCTTACCACATCGCGGCTACCATCGAGTAGACCCTCCTCTTCAGCCCGACCGCCACCGATCTCCACTTCGTGGAGAGCCACAGAATCACCAGACCCCGAGTCCTCAGCCTCAGAAACATCAGACTCAGAAGCCCCTACTGAAGGCTCTGATAACCCCGACCCAGACCTCGAGCTATGCTCTCCCACCAAGGAAGCAGAATCACAAGAACTCTCTAGACTACTGTCCCACCAGCTTTCAGCCGGAGCAGTTATCCCTCGTAGCCCCACCCCGCCGTCACCGACACCGATCGCTCAACGTGGTCACATTTTCCCAGCAACGGCACCCCCAGCCCCTCAGCCCCAGCCTCAGACTCCCGTCATGGGAACCAAACCCACAGAAATCCGCCTTGGAGTCCCTGAGGACTTCGACGGAAACCTCACGAAAGCGAAGCCCTGGCTTCGCTCGGTACAGCTGTACCTCTCGATCAACGCAGAAATCTACAACGACGATGCTAGGCAAATCGCCTATGCACTCTCTTTCATGAAGAAAGGTACGGCTTCCACTTGGGCCGATACCTTCCGAGAATCCAAGATCTCCAGCGGAGGCTTCTCTCTTGGGAAATGGTCTGACTTTGTCTCAGACTTCGAAGCCGTTTTCTCCCACTCAGAATTGGCTACCAATGCACTCACTTGGCTAGCCACCAAGCAAATGATTCCCGGAAAGAAGGGCGAGTTTTCTCCTTCTTTGGCTAACTACACCGCCCAGTTCAGGTCCAAGGTATCCGTCGCAGGAGTGACCGATGAGTCGGTCTTAGTTTCCTACTACTCTGCGGGGATCCCCGAAGAACTGATGTTCGATGTTCTCCGAATGGAGAAACCCCCCACTAAGGTCGCCGACTGGTATAAGAAGGTGGCCCTCTTCGACTCTCACCGCCGCCGAGCCTGTGGAATCGCGCAGCAACACAAGAAACCCGGTACTTCGTACGTGCCGACTTATTCCAAGAAGGAAGAAAAGGATCCCGACGCCATGGATGTTGACGCGGTCCGACTTCCCCCCAAGCTCACTGAAGCCGAAAGGCAAAAGTGTTTCAAGGAAGGCCGATGCCTCCAATGCCGCCAAACCGGCCATATGGCAAAGGAGTGTAAGGTCTACGACGCTCCCAAGAACCCCAAGAAAGCTCGACGAGCGAAGAAGGATGATGTCCCTGAGCTAGCTGACTGCGAAGACGACGATGACGAAGCCGAGTCAGTAGCTAGAATCTCCTTCTTCCACAAGGATTTTTAGAACGGAGGACCCCATCAACGCGGACTCCTCCTAGGTGTGCCAATGTACTAGTATCTGAGACTCGCAAATCTATGCAGATCCCAGTTCAACTCATCGTACCTGTGCACTCCCTCAAAGCCATTGACACCTGCGCCCTGATCAACAGTGGCGCCGACATCTCTTGCATTGACTGGGACTTCGTGCGAAAGCATAAGATCCCTACCACTCGATTACCGAAACCCATCCCGGTCTGGAACGTCGACCAGTCCACCAACTCCCACGGAGCCATCTGATTCACCTGCACCCTCTACGCCAACACCGGAGGAATCACCCAGAAAGTCCTCTTCCATGTCATGTCCTGTGGAAGTGAGAATGTTATCCTCAGACTCCCCTGGCTGCATTCCACCAATCCAAAGATCGACTGGCTCAAGCAGACGATCGACATCTCCGAATCCTGCGACCAGTCCAAGGTTCTTTTTCAGGAGCATAACGTTGCTACCTCTGAATATAGCGATCGATTCAAGAGACCGAGCTTCGACTGGACCCCGCCGCGCCAAGTCAAAGTCAACTGCGTCGACCACGCCCGACTCTATGAATACCTTGACGAAGAAACGGAGAGCGAGTTCTGCCAGAGAGCTCATGACCACTATAGGATCGGCCGAATCCAACGGTGTGGATCGCGATTCTACCCCTTAGGCTCTCCGGTCATCGCCAAGATCACCTCCGCTATGCAGCTAGCGCAAGCGGAATTCAACAAGAAACCCGAGGTCACCCTCCCAGCGGAGTATGAGCAGTTCCGAAAGGTGTTTGAGGAATGACCAATCGGACAACTTCCACCGGAACGGACTTACAACCATGAGATTAACCTCAAAGAAGGCTTCGAACCCAAGATCGGCAAGCTATATCCGCTATCTCCGTGAGAATGCAAAGCCACCGAAACCTTCCTAGAAGAGAACCTCCGGTCCGGTGCTATCCGCCCCTCGAACTCCCCTCAAGCCTCCCCTTTCTTTTTTGTCCAGAAGAAAGAGCTAGATGCCAATGGCAACCCAAAGCTTCGCCCCTGTATGGATTACCGAAAGCTCAACAACCAGACCATCCGCAATGTGTACCCCCTACCCCGGATCGAAGACCTCATCAACAAGGTGCAAGACGCCAAGGTCTTCACCAAGTTCGATGTCCGATGGGGCTATAACAACGTTCGGATCAAGGAAGGACACCAGTGGAAGGGCGCCTTCCTGACACACAAGGGTCTCTTCGAGCCAATGGTTATGTTCTTTGGCATGACCAACTCACCTGCCACGTTCCAGCGTTTCATGAATGATTCGTTTAGGGACATGATTTCAGAAGGATGGCTCGTCATCTATATGGACGACCTCCTCATCTTTTCACCCGACGAACAGATCCATACGGAGCGGACTAAGAGAGTCCTCCAACGAATGGAGGAGCTCGACCTTCACTTACGCCTGTCCAAGTGTTCCTTCGCTATGGATCAAGTTGACTACCTCGGAATGATTCTATCCCCCGGGAAACTCGCCATGGACCCCGTCAAGCTTGACGGGATCACTTCCTGGCCCGCCCCAACCTCCGTTAAAGAAGTCCGGTCTTTCCTCAGATTCGCCAACTATTACAGGCAATTCATCCCGGACTACTCCTCCATCACTCGCCCCTTCATTGACCTCACGAAGAAGACCCAGCCCTGGTGCTGGGGTTCACCGCAGGAAGCCGCGTTCGTCCACCTCAAGGAACTCTTCCTATTCAAGCCCGTTCTTTGACTCCCCGATCCCAGCGCACCTTTTGCCATCGCGACCGACGCCTCTGGCATGGCCACGGGTGGTATCCTACTACAGACCGATGAAAACGGTGCCTGGCACCCCTGTTCCTACCTGTCACAGTCGTTCTCTCCCGCAGAACGAAATTACGACATCCACGACCGCGAACTTCTCGCCATCATACATGCCTTAAAGGCCTGGTGTCATCTCCTTCACGGTTCTTCTACGCCGGTTCAGGTCTTCACGGACCATAAGAACCTTACCTATTTCCACGCCCCACAGAACCTCAATCGTCGACAGGCCCGCTGGTTACTCGACCTCGCGGACTTCGACTACAAGATGATCCACGTCCCCGGATCCCTCCTCGCCGGTCTGGACGCCCTGTCCCGCCGTCCGGACTTCCTCGCCCATGCACCAGACAACACCCAGACGGTCCTCCTGCCCAACTCCATCTTCGTTCGCCTTATCGATACCACCCTCTGGGATCACATTAAGACTACGTCGAAGGACGATCCTCTGTTTCTCCAGACCCTCCAAGCCTTTGATGGCTCCATTCCCACCGCCTTCCGCTCCCGCCTCAGCGATTGGCAGTTGCATGACGGCGTCCTCACGTATCAGGGACGCGTCTACATTTCTCCTGTCAACGGACTGCGTAAGTCCATTCTGCAATGCTGTCATGACCATGAGTCTGCTGGCCACCCGGGCTTCCTGAAGACTCGACAACTCGTTGCGAGCGAGTTCTGGTGGCCTGGATTGGCCCAGTATGTTCGCAAGTATGTCAAGGGCTGTGCCCTTTGCCAGCAGCATAAGGTCAACACCCACCCCACGACCCCTCCGCTCACCCCTAACAAGTCCACTGCCACGCGCCCGTTCCAGCAGCTCTCCTGTGACATGATCACGGATCTCCCCGAGTCCCACGGCTTCACAGCTGTTATAGTCTGGGCCAACTACGCATCTTCGAAGGGGGCTATTTTCTGCCCCACCACAAAAACGGCTACTGCGGAGAATGTTGCTGCCCTCTATTTCAAAAAGGTGTATGCCCAATTCGGTCTATATGAAAAGATCATCTCGGATCGAGGCCCTCAGTTTGCTTCTCGCTTCGCGAAAGAACTCGGTAGGATTCTCGGATGTTCCCTTGCGTTATCAACCGCGTATCACCCTCAGACTGATGGGGAAACTGAGCAGATCAATCAGGAACTTGAAACCTACTTGCGGATCTTTGCGGGGAACAACCCCACCACGTGGGCCGATCGGCTGATCCACGCTGAATTCGCTCACAATCACCGCCCTCATTCTGTCACCAGTAAATCCCCGTTTTACCTAATGATGGGATACGAACCTACTCCGATCCCCACCGTCCTCCCACTCACGGATCTTCCTGCCGTGGAGGATAGAATCAAGGAACTCACCGCCGCCCGCCAAGAAGCCCTTGCTGTGCATGAACTAGCTAGGCAAGTCATGGCTTCTCGGAACAAGAAGAATTTCACCCCCTTTGAAAAAGGCGATCAGGTCTGGCTCAAAGCCAGAAATTTGAAACGAAACTTGACTCACCCGAAATTCGCTCCGAAACGTGAAGGACCCTTTACCATAGTCAAGGTATTGTCTCCGATCACGTATCAACTTCGCCTTCCAAAGACGTGGAAAATACATCCGGTATTCCATGCCTCACTCCTCATCCCGTACAAGGAAAACTCTGTCCATGGCCCAAACTTCCCTTCACCCCCGCCTGACCTTATCGATGGCGAGGAACAATATGAAATAGAGAAAATCATATGACACCGGGGTTCCGCTGTCAATCGACAGTTCCTTGTCCGCTGGCACGGCTTCACTGCCTCCGATGACTCCTGGCTCCCGGAACGGGAGTTCAAACATGCCCAAGCAATCCTTCGAAGCTATAAGAAGCTTCACCCCAAGGTCTTCCCTCCTTAGAACTCTACGCGCTGGTCTCTACGTGAGAATCACCAACCGAGCTCTAAACGACCTTCATACTCTCCCAGCATGTCCTACTCTCCTTCTACCGAGTCTTCCCTCACCGAGTCTTCTGTTACGTTCACCAACTCTGCTCTCCCGTCCCTCGAGGGAGTCGATGACTCCTCCCCGCTGGCTCAGGAACTCTCTGTCCCCACTATTCACCCCCCTATGGTCCTCGCCGATGACTGCATTAGCACTGAAGCCACCCCCGGGTGGAACACTGCACTGCTTCCTTGGCCCTCTGTCCTCAAAGAGGAAGAGAAGCCAAAAACTATCCTGTCCGTCAACGTACCTCGCTTCGCGTATACCCTCAGGTCCGACCCGCTGTCATGCGAGTCCGGACGGCTCCTTCAAACCCGTCTCCAAGATTCCCACCTGGCCGCCACTATGCAGGCCCATTTAGACGTAGATTCCCCTCTCGAATCCCTATACTTAGCATTTTTACAGGTCTCTCGTCTCGACCCCATCGCTTCCTTCACCTCCGCCAATGCCCAGTCAGAGTTTTTCTCCACCCAGCTCCACCTCATAGCCTGTCGCATTCGCTCCTACCTCCTGTCCACCATGCACCAGCTGGATATGCTGGACTTCGTCACTGACATTGAACGTTATTCGCAGGATCTCGCAAGAGCAGGGCTCCCTCTCCCTCCCGTTCGCCCCGCACTCCCAGTCGAGACCATTCTAGTCCCTTCGCTGGCTGAGCCTGCCGCTCCAACGCTGTCTGTGTCGTCTTCACCCCTATCCCCCAGCGAAGTGAATCTCATCGATCAACTCGAACGAGTTCATCTCATGAACGAAGGTGAGATCAGTCTTAGCCCTGATCACCCCCTCTACAACACCTCCTGCTTTCACTGTCACCGTCTTGGACACTGGCGCATTGACTGCCCAGAGTATAAGTGTCCCTTTTGTCTCCGCATGCACCCTGGACATATCCAGAACCAGTGCCCTCTCTGCCGTCGTCCCCACCCCGCTACTCTGTCCTCATCCTCCCAATCCTCTAGTTCTTCGCGCTCGTCGCGACGGTTGCACCGTCCACGACCTTGCCCGCTTGCGTCCCGGATCCAGGACAAGCCGGAGCTTGATTTTACAGATGACGTGTGGGACAACACGGCCTACGCCAACGTCACCGGTTCCCCCAACGGGGGCTACGTCGACCTCTAGATATCCTCAAGTGGCATTGAGGAGCGTAAGAAGGGGGTAATGTTACAAGTTGACCTGGCCCCGTTTATTTCTTTCTTTTCTTTTACTTAGCTTAGTCTCGATGGATTGCTATCCATCTCGTCTGGCGCTACCCAGACTACTCCTGTACGGCACGTAGGTTAATATTCCCATGGACCACATCTCTTTTTCATTTCCAACTAATGACCCTGCTGTCATTGTCGCTTTGGGCCGTTCCGGCCACTTCTTCATTTCATGATAATCTTTGATAGACAGCTGCTTCTGATCGACATCGATCGACAGATCCGCAGCGGATGTGACTCGTTTCGACTCATCCCGAGCCCCTACGATTCCCCAAGTCACATCTCCTTTCATCCCTCGTTTGCCCGCCTCTTCCACGGGCTTCTGCGACTTTCCATAGCTAGCGTATATAAACCATAGCCTCTCCGCTTGTACTCCTTAAGCTAGAGCTACTCAATCATACTTTGAGATAACTCCTACGCTCGATCTCCCAAGACCGGGATAAGACTTGTCCTCTTCGGACTCCTCGTATCCTTCGACGCTGAGCATGCTCTCCATGAGCAGATTCCTCGCCCGAAGGTCCTTAGTCGTACCGTAGCGTCTAGTACGCTGGTACTCCTCTAGTCTTAGAAACCCTTTGAGTCTACGCTCGACCCTACCCAGGCCAAGCGTAACATCTCTCTGAAAGGAACAGCTTGGGAAAGTGTTCTTTCAGGAGACCTCCCTTGACTTTAGCGGCATTCCCGACCCCTTGAAGATTCGGTGCATGCCGACGTCTTTTCGACCCCCGAGTCCCTAGTCACGCCCTGAATACGGCGTAAAACTATTCACCCCTGGTCTTTTGTCCCATTCTAACAAAAGACATTCCTAGCCCTTTTGTCTAGTACACTCCTTAGGCCGAAGACCTCTCGACCGGCGGAGATCTTTATCCCCGGTATCCCTCGTGTCCCGACCTGAGCACGTCGATAAACTGCCTATCCTAGACGGATCAACTAGGTCTGGTCATCGCCACTCCCAGTTCAGCAAGAGCCTACGGAGTACCCTCGCAGTCCCGATAAGCGCTTAACCGCTTAACGTATAGAACCACCGAAGGCTTCGCGAAGATTTTCATCACGTTGTTACGCTTTGCTGTGGGCTAGGCGTGATCTCAAAGGAGTCAAGCGGACTGGGAGTCGGAAGCTTGGACGACGCAAGGTTCCTCTAGCCATGGTGCTACTAGAGGGCTTCCCTAAGGAGTGACGATCCAAAGGGTGGACGAAGGCTGAGACGAGAGGATCAGACGAAGTCCGCAAGAACTCGTATGATTGAGAAGATCAAGCTTAGTGTTACAGGTCGAGTGCTACGGTTTAAATAGGCGAGCCATGGTAATCGAATAGCATCAGATGGAATGCCATAGAATAAGGATGAGTCAGATATAGAATCTGGTAGAACGCTGGGGAACAATGGTGAGTCAGTGTTTACCAAGCATGGAAGTCGGTAGAATGTCTAAGAACGCTATGAGTAATACACGGGAAAAGATATCGTCGGGCGGGGCTCGAACAGCGAGATGATGGAGTCCGAGGCGAAAAGGTAAGCATAGGGTCAAGGAAAGCATAGTAGAAAGGACAAGTCAGGGGAAAAACGTAACACATGTCACGTAATGCCACCCTAGCTGCTTCTTTCAGATCAGATGTGATCACCAATATCCATCTCCGAGTTTCATCAGAAGCGTCATGGAACACCATGGGAGCCCCTGTCTCCCTAGCACGCCCAGTCCTCACCCCATTCCTGCACTCAGTCTGCACGGGGTGATTCCCTAGACCATGTGCATCATGCATCCGCACTCAGCTCGCACGGGGTGATTCCCTGAGCAATGCGCATCACTGTCTTAGAACATCCGCAATGATGAAAAACTATCACTGCCCTAGCCATAGCCCGTCCATAATGACGATAAACTAACTCATCGCTGTAGTCCGTCCGCGAAGACGATAAACTCCTAGTCTGCCCAGGAAGGCATTAAACTACTCTAGACCCCATGGACACCCTCAGCATGGCGCTAAACTGCCCCCTAGTCCTCGACCCGACCGCGCTGACCAGTTAATGGCAATGACACCACCGGTCACCTCACTGTACCCTCACCCGATCCTCGACATGATCTAAAACCGTCCGGACTTTTGTCCTTCCGTCCAGAGTATGACAAAAAACCACTCACACCATTCCTTGGACCCTGAACCACCTCTTCTCCACCCTTAGGTGAATTATCCATTAACCGTGTAGGAACGGCACCCATATGGGCAGAAGAACCTTGGCTTGCAGGCAGCCGCTTCGGCTTCACCTCGTCCACCCCCAGAACACCAGATTGTCCTTGGCAAGACTAGAAACTACCTAACTCCTAGACCCTCTGATCGCGTCGTCACCTGGATGGCAACCAGAATGCCAGTCAATTCTTAGAACCCCTTAGAACTCTGAGCGCTAGGCAACCCCTAGCTGACTGCTCTTTGCAAGACAGCAAGAGTAGATTTTTGCGGTCCACCATCGACATTCGATACACCGCCGACACCATGTCAAGTCGCCGACGATGACTCTAATAGACCTGTCCTCCTGGAATCACCGTCCTCCTCGACATACTTAGCGCAGGACATAGCTATGAAGGCATATCCTTCAGAAACCTGAACATCCACTCGGTCTAAAGAACGAACATCACTAGATCTTCCGGGCTTAGTCCCAGTGAAAGATATCACTAGAACCATTGTGTTCTTCGAACCCCAGCACAGTCCTAGTAAGTCCGGAATGACTTTAAACTACTCGATCCCTAGTCCAGACCCTCACCAGTCTGTCTTGGCCTTTACGGCACGACTCGACTCAGCAAGCCTTCCTATGAGCCAATGAATTATGCATTAGGGTGTAGCAACCCCATTGTGCCACGGATCTGCGACCTCCGTCGATTTCCCTAGTATCTGGACACCTGCATGGACGTTCCAGCTTCCCCTAGTCCTGGACCCTCGGATCCGAAGTATCACATCCCAGGTAGATGGCAGCTACCCGATCAGTCCTCTTCCCGTCCCATCTCTGGTCTTTGGTCTGGAATGACCTTAAACTACCTAGTCCCTAGTAGGTCCGGAACGACTCAAAACTATACCCCTGTCTTGTGCCGCAGCAATATTCGCGGGCACCCCCCTAGCCCACCGGAGACCCGTGCATACGAGTTCCTCCCGATCCTCAGTCAGTCTGGGATGACTCTAAACTACTCGTCATAGTCCTAGTCTGTCCGCAATGACTTGAAACTACCTCGTCCTAGTCTGTCCGCAATGACTCGAAACTACTCACAGCCCCAGCAGTCCGGGATGACTTTAAACTACCTCGCCTTAGTCTGTCCGCAATGACTCGAAACTACTCGTCACAGCCCCAGCAGTCCGGGACGACTTTAAACTACCTCGCCTTAGTCTGTCCGCAATGACTCAAAACTACTCGTCACAGCCCCAGCAGTCTGGGACGACTTTAAACTACCTTGTCTTAGTCCTCGAGTCCGGAAAGACTCTAAACTACTCAGCATAGTCCCTAGCCCTGGAGATGCACGCATATGCATCCCTCCTGATCCCCAGTCCTGCCTTGCTCTCAGCTCGGCATGCCTAGTATACGCATATACGTGTCGGCTCTTCGCGAGCCATCACAGTCCTTAGAACCCCAGCCTAGTCCAGCATCAGCTCTCCCATCTGAGGATGACCATCAACAAGCTGCTGGAATCCTTAGCCTAGAACCCTTAGAACCACCGAACCTCGATCCGCTGGCTCTCCCATTTGAGGATCATACGTCAAGTAGCCGAACGGAATCATTAGAACCCTCAGCACCGCCACAGACCCGCGCTTCTTCGCACTTCCCCGGTTATCACTGGACCTCACGACCTCCTCACCGGAGCCCCGCCTAGAATCTTCGCTTGGAATCTCAGACCTTAGAAGGGGGGTATTTCACCACTTTTACCCCATCCCCTTGTCCTTGGCACCATTGAATCATCGCCCAGGAGCCTCACAGCAGGTCCTGATCCGCCGACGCCCACCTGGCGACACCCCTTGCCATACTTGGAACCCCATCAGAGAACCTCCACAGCCCAAGATCATCAGGAAGATCACCCCTTTCGGGTACCACTCGATCTTCTAGTCATAGAACCCGATTAGGCAACCATCAGTCGCCTATCACCTCCGCTTACATCCTCTAGCATGACGGTAAAAGGCTAATCATAGCTCAGTCCCATCGTAGACTCTACGGGCCTAACTGCCCAGATCCTATCACCTCCGCTACGGGCCCAGCTGCCCAGAACCCCAGTACTCTGTGATACCCCAAGCAGAGCCCTAGAATCTCTGCCATGTTGGAGATCCCCTCGACCCGTCCATGACCAGACACTTAGAATGGCACAAGCTTGCGCTTGTTGTCCCCACTCCTTAGCCTAGATATAAGCTGACCTTGAACGGTGGCTTCCCTAGAACTCCCATGCCCTGCTCAGACAGGCCCTCAGTTCAACTGGAACCTACTCCTCAGGAACTCCCTCCGGTCCCTCGTCCTAGAACCCCTCAGCATGCGCCCAGACCACGACCCCGCAGAGCTTACCAGCTCCAGACCTCCCGAGAATACCTCTGGGATAGCGGACCCCGTCCGTATCTCCGCACCCAAGAATACCTCGACTACATTGCAGGTCCTAGTCACTGGCACCAACCCAGTGTCCTCTGTGCCCTCTGCCGCCACACTTAGAATGGCCTTTGTGCCACCCTGGTTCGCCAGCTTCTTCGCTGACGAATACTCCCCGCATCGTCCCTTAGAACTCTCCATCCCGACGCCCCGGGATGTAAGACTCGCACTGTCTCCAGTCAGCCTTGGCATGACCCCGATCACGGTCCCTATGAACCCTAGCCACAGCGACCATTCGCCAGTCCCTGCTCCTGTCTCTAGAATCATCCTACCCCAGCTTAGCTGGTGCCCCAGATGCCTTGTCCTAGTC
Organism: Retiboletus fuscus; assembly: GCA_038093795.1. Classification (NCBI taxonomy): domain Eukaryota; kingdom Fungi; phylum Basidiomycota; class Agaricomycetes; order Boletales; family Boletaceae; genus Retiboletus; species Retiboletus fuscus. The sequence goes on from JBBPSV010000886.1 coordinate 12,467, forward strand.
CCCTGTGAACGCTGCAATGACACCCCAGTCATTGAATACCGCAAGCTCTACGAAGACGCTTGGGTAGTTACCCACCGCTGCCGCACCCATCGCGGAGTTGGTCGTAAGCCTCGTATCGCAGTCGTCGACTCACCTTTCCAGCCCCCTACCCGCAACTGGATCGCCACAGAACTCGGCAACCTCCATGTCGCCCTCTCCAACCTCCCTGGAGAGTCCCCACAGTCCTAGAATTCTTTTCGAGTTCAGGAGCACTCGAGCCATAGAAAGGGGGTAATGTTACGATTCATCGTGCCCCTATACTTTTTCCTTCGCTTAGTCCTAGTCATGTCTTACCCA
>JBBPSV010000888.1:0-12784 GCA_038093795.1 Retiboletus fuscus
GAATCGTCATACCCGCACACGCGATTGTAGATAGATGATGGATGACGCTTGGAAGCGTTTCACGATGGCAGATATACGCCCGCGCTCACACCAGATTGTCGTCATGGATGGTTTCCGATGTGGATCTAGGGAGAGGTGAGATGGAAAACAATCCCACAGCGAATCTGTCGGTTCGGACGTGGGGAAGGGGTTTCGTCATAACGTCCCGACCTTGCCAGTGGGGAATGCACGAACGTTTCGCGTACAACGTTCATACAAGGCACGCCACAACGTACGGCGCCAAGAGTAGGCGAGCGAGACAATACCAAGGCTGTGATCGAACTATGACATTGAAATGGAAGCAGAAACGGCAGCGTACGCAAGCGGAGCGTCGGACGACTCGGGCGAGCGAGTCGATACGGGGGAACTGAAGGACTCCAAGACAACTAAAACACGTGCCGTCCCGACGTCCTCCGAGTCCGTACGATCGGGACTACGCCCCCAGCCCTGCATTCAAGTTTGCTCCGTGATCGCCGGTTCGTTCGCGGGTGTGTGCTGGGCGGTACCGAGAAACGCTTCGAGTCCGAGTCGGGTGGTGGGCGCTCATGATCGGGCTCGGACTGGGTGATAATGATAACGATGACGGTAAGTCGAGAGAGGGTGACGGCAGGCGTGTATGGCATGCCTGTTTCGAGCTCTTGGACGACACGTCACGTTCCCTCGAAGGTCCGTCGAGGATGCGGTGCGTGGGGAAAAAAAGTCGTCCGTGTTTGCGGCGAGTGCGCTCGGCGTCGTCGGATGGGACATGGGTGCCAAGAGAGGGTTGGTATCGTGATCTCGGGTTCACAAAGCAGTATATCGTCGTGCCAGTGATCGCCCTCGCGATGGGCGGTGTCGACGCGGTCGACACTGCCATTCCAAAATGAAAGATGGCCTATGATGGCAGGCGGCGATCACGACGCGCAGAGCCGTCCTGAAAGCCCTGCCGTGCATCTTTTTCATATCAGAGTGAGTTCCAGGTCTGGGCTCGAGGGAGTTAAACGTGACACGGGGTTCGATTTGGCGAGGGGACCTGCTGGGCGGTCGACCTACCTTGGAGACTCGCCTCGAGACCACGCGAGTTCAAGGATTCCGGATGACGGTCGTTCCGAGTTCACCGAGACGGGTTGTATTGAACGCAGACGCCAAGGCCGGGGCCTGCAGGTGTATCATGGAAGGAACCAGATGATGGTGTCTGGTTGAGCCTTGTGGCAGTCATAGTGAGTAAACGACGACGCGCTCAAACTTTTACTCGCATCCGCTTGAGCCGGGACAAAATCCCACTTACCGGAGAAAAGCATCTCAAACGGGTCACCGCAGCCGTTTCAAACTGGAACTATCAAGCTACGCTTTTACGCTTTCGGGGATGCGTTCCTTCGGTCCACCACTTACCTGGTCAATGAGGTGAGCCAGGCAGACGTTGATGTCCGCAAAAGAATGAATCAAAATGAGCATCCGAACGCTTTCATCCCCTAACGTGTCAAGTTTGATTGAAATACCTCTAGCGTTTGGGCCAGCTGGGTAGCTTCGAAGGAGAAATTCGTGTGACTGAATCACGTCGGGAGGAGGGAGAATATGCCTATCTCATCGAGGATCAGGACATGCTAGATGTCCCACAGTTTGTGGTGTGCAGGAATTTCATAGAAACATCAGTATCCGAATACAATGAACAAGCTCGAATCAAAGTAGCACAGAAAGGGAGGCATGTAGGAGCGGTTGTCACAATGGGGAGTAGAGAGCCGCGATCCATATTAACTACCGACCGACATGAATAAAAGGAACCCAAGACGAGAAAGACGCGCCAGAGTTACGGAGGTGCTGGACGGCATAATGCAATGCTTCTGCGGCCTCCGTGCTGTCGGGAACCTTGCCATCCCGAAAGAGATGCTCGTACACCTTCTGCGTCACTTTCGGTGCATCACGATCCATGATTGACCACATTGTCGCGATGACCCCACCATAACCAGCAAGAAGCATCCCAGCGGCGAGATGCACAGACTCTTCCGACAGCTTCTCGTCTCCCTTTGCGGTTTGACAGGCAGAGAGGAATGCGAGACCACCTTGAGGCCGAGCTAATCGGATGATGTCCGAAAGCTTCAGACGGCGACGGTTGGCAAGGCAAAGCCCGCTGTCGAGCGGGTTGTGAGGGTCTTGCACGCCATGACATGCGAAATGTACCCAGTCGACATTCGTCATCTTCTCCATGACATCTTCGACGGTACCATGAGAGTCCTGGAGGGTCACGAAAGAGGACCTGGCGGATAATACTCTGATTTGATCGATCTCTTCCTTTACGCATGTGAGCAGCATCTGCCCATCGTTTGGTGGCTGAGGAACGGCTACGAGGCGAATATCGGATGAGGAAGTGTTCGAATCTTTCTGGCCTGATGGCGCGAGAGAACTGAGACTCGGTATATAGGAGGATATAGTGAAGTCGGAAAGCTTTGCACCCGAGCCATCTGTGTCATAGAGGCCGGCGGCATGTATAGGCAGAAAAGCAAAAGGCCCAGTCGGACACCAAAAAATACGGGACATTCTCTCGGTACCAGATGGCAGAGTCTGAGAACATGCAAACGTTAGTCAGAAAGCAATGACCCCAAAAAGTTTCAGACAGACAACATACCGAAAAGGAAAGGGCCTGCAGAACAGGGTGTATAACGTTCCTCCACAGGGATTCCAGAATCCACCGGAATCGGTCGTCGGGTGTGAATTCTTCAATTATAACTTCACCTTCCCTGCCACTCGCGTCCGTACCATCTCCCATCAACGTGTTGAGAAAGTGCCGTGATGCGAGATTGTCGTCCGATTTAACAAGTACAGAAATGTCGTCACGCGAAATAGCAGGATAATTGCGCTTGAGTAATACACGGAGCAGGCGTTCCACATCTCGATAGCTAATACCAGGAAGGGGGATGGGGATAACACCCCCCAACTTTTCCCCGACAATCAATGCATCACATCGTTGTTTGCTGGCATTCAGGTAGACAACTGGTCCGGAGTGTGCCAAGGCAGCTAGTTGCTCGATTGTCTTCGGAAGGAAGAATCGGCGAAAACCTGGCAAGGACCGAATGTCGACAAGGAGCTTTTCTCGTCGGAACGCGAGGTCATGGTGCCTCTGGACATCCTCCTCCAGCGTCCTAGTCTTCCCGACCAAGTCGATCACCAACCCACTGGATGTAGTATGGTGACGAGAACTGGCATGTTCCAGCTGCTGGGAGATCTGTTGAAATTCATCAGCAAGGTCTGGATGCTCGACATGAAGTTCATCAACTGGAGTGCGCAGCTGCAGGAATTGACTCCAGACAATGGAACGTCCTTGCTCCAGCCACTCGACAGCCTTTTCAGCACAACCAGCTTCAAGTGCAGCAGCGGCAGCATCTCGTGCTATATCAGCGGCTTCATGAAGTACACGGTGGCGCTCTGTGAGTGGAAGGCCAAGCCATGCCAACTGTGGAAGAAGGTTGATAGAGGTGGTGTATGCATCGAGGAGAGCCTGGGAGTTGCGTTGGAGGCGTGCAGATAAAATCCAGTTGCGAGCAGCACGAAATCGGATGGAAGTAGAACCTGTGGAGGCACGACTAGCCATGGAAAAGTGCAAAGTGGCAGCAGAGAGATGAGAAGGATCACGAGAGTGCTCGAAAAACATGATGAATGTATTGCCAAGGCTGGCCAGTCGAGCTGGCTTGTCAAGATGGCCATCGGGAGTGAGAAGAACTGCCTCCTCTTTCATCGAAATGGACCTGGTGATATCTGTGAGGTCGTGGAGACACTCAAAGCGACGAGATAATGAGTGCCCGAGGTTGTTCAACCAAGCTGGCTTGTCGGGGTGACCATTGGGAGTGAGACGGACTGCTTCCTCGTCCACCAAAATTGACCTGTTGATGTCCGCGAGGTCACCGAGACGCTCAAAGCGACGAAATAATGAGGATCCGAGGTTGCACAACCAGCGCGGCTCATCGGGATGGCCCTTGGGAGTGAGACTGACTGCCTGCTCAATCATCAAAATGGACCTGTCGATGTCCGCACGGTCACCAAGGCGCTGAAAGCGACTCAGCAATGTGGAGGCGAGGTAGTTCAACCGAGCTGGCTGGTCGGGATGACCATCGGGAGTGAGATAGATTGCCTCCTCAACTGTCGAAATGGACCTGTTGATGTCCGCAAGGTCACCGAGATGCTTAAAGCGACTCAGTAATGAGGATCCGAGGTTGGACAACGAACGGGGCTTATCAGGATGGCCATTGGGAGTGAGACGGACTGCTTCCTCAAACATCAAAATGGACTTGTCGACGTCCGCACGGTCACCGAGGCGCTCAAAGCGGCCAAATAATGAGGTCCCAAGGTAGTTCAACCGTGCTGGCTTCTCGGGATGGTCGTTGAGAGTGAGATAGGCTGCCTCCTGAGCCATCAAAATGGACCTGTCGATGTCCGCAAGATCACCGAGATGCTCAAAGCGACGAGATAATGAGCACGCGAGGTTCGACAACCAACCTAGCTTGTCAGGATGATCGTTAGGAGCAATATGGACTGCCTCCTCAAACATTGAAATGGACTTGTCGATGTCGGTACGGTCTCTGAGGCGCTCAAAGCGGCGAGATAATGAGATCCCAAGGTTGGACAGCCGAGCTGGCTTGTCAGGATGGCTATTGGGAGTGAGACAGAGAGCCTCCTCTTTCACTGAAATGGACTTGTTGATGTCCGTGAGGTTACCAAGACGCTCGAAGCGGTTCAATAATGAGGACCCGAGGTAGGACAAAGAACGCGGCTTGTCGGGATGGCTGTTAGGAATGAGATAGACTGCCTCCTCTTCCATCGAAATGGACCTGTTGATGTCCGCGAGGTCACCAAGGTGCTCAAAGCGACGAGATAATGAGGATGCGAGGTTGGACAACGAATGCGGCTTGTCGGGATGGCCATTGGGAGTGAGATGGACAGCTTCCTCAATCATCGAAATGGACCTATTGATGTCCGCGAGGTCACCGAGACGCTCAAAGCGACGTGCTAATGAGTTCCCCAAGCTGTTCAGCCAACCTGGCTTGTCGATATGACCATTGGGGGTGAGATGAACTACATCCTCAACCAGTGAAATGGACTTGTCTATGTCCGCGAGGTCGCCGAGACGCTCAAAGCGACGATATAACGAGATCCCGAGGTTGATCAACCGACCCGGCTTGTCGGGATGGCCATCGGAAGTGAGCTGGACTGCCTCCTCTGTCATCGAAATGGAATTGTCTATGTCCGCACGGTCTCCTAGGCGGTTGAAACGACGAGATAATGAGGACCCGAGGGTGAACAACAAGGCTGGCTTATCGGGATGAGTATTGGGAGTGAGACGGACTGCCTCATCAACCATCGAAATGGACTTTTCGATGTCGGCGAGGTCGCCGAGACAGTCAAAGCGACGAGATAATGAGGACCCGAGGTTGCACAACCGAAGCAACCTGTTGGGATGGCCATTGGGAGTAAGACGGACTGCCTGCTCTGTCATGGAAATAGACCTGTCGATATCTGCACGATCACCGAGGCGCTGAAAGCGGCTCGACAATGAGGACCCAAGGGTGGACAACATAGCTGACTTGTCGGGATGACTATTGGGAGCAAGACAGACAGCCTCCTCAGCCATCGAAATGGATTTGTCAATGTCCGTGAGGTCACTGAGACGGTGAAAGCGATAGGATAACGAGGACGCGAGGTTGGACATCCGACCTGGCTTGTCGGGATGGCTATTGGGAGTGAGACGGACTGCTTCCTCTCCCACCGAAATGGATCTGTTGATGTCCACAAGGTCACCGTGACGTTCAAAGCGACAAGAAAATCCACATGCGAGGTTGGACAAGAAAACCGGCTTGTCGGGATGACTATTAGGAGTGAGACAGACTGCTTCCTCGACCATCGAAATGGATCTGTTAATGTCCGAGAGGTCACCGAGACGCTCAAAGCGACGAGATAACGAGGACCCGAGGTTGTTCAACCGACCTTGCCTGTCGGGATGACCGTTGGGAGTGAGACAGAGAGCTTCCTCAACAATCAAAATCGACCTGTCCATATCTGCGTGGTCGCCGAGACGCTCAAAGCGATCAGATAATGAGTTCCCGAGGTTGGACAATCGACTTGGCTTGTCGGCATGGCCATTGGGAGTGAGACGGACTGCTTCCTCAAACATTAAAATGGACTTGTCGATGTCTGCACGGTCACCGAGGCGCTCAAAGCGACGAGATAATGAGGACCCAAGGTTGGATAACAGTGCTGGTTTGTCAGGATGGCTATTGGGAGCGAGACAGACTTCCTCCTCAACCAGCGAAATGGATCTGTTGATGTCCGCGAGGTCACCGATACGCTCGAAGCGACACGATAATGAGGACCCGAGATTGTTCAACCGACCCGGCTTATCAGGATGGCCTTCGGGAGTGAGGCGGACTGCCTCCTCTATCATGGCAACGGACTTGTCGATGTCCGCACGGTCACTAAGGTGCTCAAAGCGACAAAATAAGGAGGATGCAAGGTTGGACAATATAGATGGCTTGTTGGGGTGACTATTGGGCGTAAGACAAACTGCTTCCTCAACCATCGAAATGGACCTATTGATGTCCGCGCAGTCACCGAGATGCTCAAAGCGACGAAATAAGGAGTTCCCGAGGTTGGACAACCGAACCCGCTTGTCGGGATGGCCATTCGGAGTGAGACGGACTACTTCCTCTGTCATCGAAATGCACTTGTCGATGTCCGCACGGTCACCTAGGCGCTCGAAGCGGCGGTATAATGAGGATGCGAGGGTGGACGACAGAGCTGGCTTGTCAGGATGACTATTGGGAATGAGACAGACAGCCTCCTCTACCATCAAAATGGACCTGTCAATGTCCGCGAGGTCACCAAAACGGTCAAAGCGACGAGCTAATGAGGATCCGAGATTGGACAACCACCCTGGCTTGTCGGGATGGCCATCGGGAGCGAGACGGACTGCCTTCTCAAACATCAAAATGGACTTGTCGACGTCCGCGCGGTCACCGAGGCGCTTAAAGCGACTGAATAAAGAGGACCCAAGGTTGTTCCACCGAGCTGGTTTGTCGGGATGGCTATTGGGAGTAAGACTGAGTGCCTTCTCAACCATCGAAATGGACTGGTCCATGTCCGCAAGGTGACCGAGACGCTCGAAGCGACGAGACAATGAGTTCCCAAGGTTGGATAACCAACCTGGCCTGTCAGGATGGTCTTTTGGGGCTAGACGGATTGCCAGCTCTGTCATCGAAATGGATTTGTCGATGTCCGCACGGTCACTGAGACGCTCGAAGCGACTCAATAATGAGGATCCGAGGCAGGATAACAGAGCTGGCTGGTCGGGATGACTATTGGGAGTGAGACAGACTGCCTCCTCAACAACTGAAATGGACCTGTTGACGTCCGCCAGGTCACCGAGATGCTCAAAGCGACAGGATAAAGAGTTCCCGAGGTTGCACAACCGAACCGGCTTGTCAGGATGGTCATTGGGAATGAGACGGACTACCTGCTCAAACATCGCAATGGACCTGTCGATATCCGCCCGATCACCGAGGAGCTGAAAGCGGCGATATGATGAGGCCCCGAGGTTGTTCAACCGCTCTGGCTTGTCTGGATGGCCATTGGGAGTCAGACGGACTGCCCCCTCAATCATTGAAATGGATTTGTCCATGTCTGCAAGGTCACCGAGACGCTCGAAGCGACAAAATAACGAATTCCCGAGGTTGTTTAGCCGATCTGGCTGGGCGGAGTGGCTACTAGGAGTGAGACGGACTGCCTCCTCAAACATGGATATGGACTTGTCGCTGTCCACGAGCTCGCCGACGCGCTCGAAGCGGCGAAATAGTGAGCTCCCGAGCATGTTCAGCAAATCCGGCTTCTTGGGGTGTTCATCTGGAGTGAGCTGCACGGCATGCTCCAACATCAAAATTGCCTCGTGAATGTCGGCAAGGTCACCATTTCCCTCGAACCGACGATACAGCAACTTTCCAAGGTCAGCGAGTTCCGCAGACCGGCGAGGATTCTGATCCGACAAGTCCAGCAGTGTAGCCCGTGCCCTCCGTATCAACTCTTCATCATCAGGGTTTGCGCTGTCCATCTGAGATATCCCAGACTTGATCGTTCTAACTGGCACGGAGATCCCAGCCATCTGCAGTGCGAGCCATGCTGCTCGGTATGCATAACTCTCCACCGCTCTCGAGAGTAAACCGTTGGCTCCCGTTCTGCCTGGTTTTTCGCCTTGCGTCTGTAAATGGGCAATAAGAGCGAAACAGAGATCGAGCGCTGTAACACAGCGATCTGACTGGTTACTGGCACGAAGCTGGAGTGCATCCTGATACAGTGCAATTGGCACATCGAGGTCATGGTAATGGTTATTGTCTTGACAGTGGATGAACCTCGCAGTAGCCAGGTTAAATAATACAGCGGGATGATGGGGGTGGTCTGGGGGGCACATGTCGCGGACACGCTCGAAACACGTGATGGCTTCGTTGAGATCTGTTTGATTTTTGAGCTGGCGATAACGTATGAGAGCGCGATGTCCAGTGTCAGTGAGTTGTGCCAGCCCGTCCATTGTGTCTGACACCGGGAGCTGTCGTCATTCGGTTAGGACGCTTAAACAATAACGTGAACAGATCCTCACGTCGAGTTTGGCTGTGAGTTCGTTGACGTCGCAAATGCGTCGTTCCGTGATGATCGTAAGTGGCGAATACGATGGCAAAACCTCTTTATCCAGGAAGGTGATAGCTACAACGAGATGTCAGAGAGTGAATCTAACAGCGATGGAGTTACTCACGCTGGGCCTCTCTATTGCCATCGAACACATCTCCTACGGTAGTCTTGAATCGGCGAAGTAATGCATCTTCTCCGCGCCTTGGTCCAGGCTCGAAGGATGCATAGACGTTGAAGGAAATGGCAGATGATCGCTCCGATGGTCTAGACGATATTCAGTAGTAGTAACGACGGTTGGTAGGGCAGTGACTCACAGGAGGATCTGTTCATCCCATTCCACCACGTCCTTGCCGACCAACATGGGTTTATTCCAAATTTTTGTGGTCCTCCCATCGATTTCTACTGTAATACAGAAGCCTGCCGGCACGTGATGGAGGCCAGACACAACATTTGTGGCACGGATATCTGTCCAGGGATGTCAGCGATCTGTCAAGTGTGTCACGGATTACTACGTACGACTTATGAAGACATCTTCGCGATTGTTTGTATCAGACGAGTGTGACTCCGAGTCGTCTGATCTGTCTCTTTCCTGAGCACCGTGTGGCTGTAGGGCAAAAGTTAGCGTAGATTGTGGATTGTGTTCATCCATGAGTGCGAAATAAAGTCTCAGAGAAGAAAATAGCAGGGGAATTTGGTCAAGCTCTGAGCGGAGATTCTGCAGAAATGGGTTCATAAAGGCAGCCACAGGATGTAACGTTACCGTGCACATGTTTGATGGAGAATGGAGCGAACCTGTTGGAATTCATTTCACTGGCATGAGGTCTATATGCAGTCACTACTGCTAGTGACAATGGGCAGGATTGGCGGCACACACTCCGCCTGGACACTGAAGAAGCAGTGGAGGCTCGAGACGTGGTACAACAAGTTTGGCCCCAATGCCGCCGCCAACGACCACCCCAATGCCACCAGCACCAGTAGGCATGGTCAAACTGGGGTCGTGGCGTACGTGAATGCGGTGTACACAGGATAGAACGTTATGGTTGCACATGTTTGATGGAGAGTGGAGCGAACTTCTGTCCGGCGATTCATTTCGGACCCCATGAGGTCCACACGCGATCGCTATTTAAGGCTAGACGACGCCTCGAGCGACGACGACAGGCCTAGGAGGGCCAACGGTGAGAGCAGCAAAACTCGGGTATGGCAAGTGTGCTGGCAGAGACGATTCCTCATCGTGAACCAAGTGTGGTCGAGACGTGACGAACAATACAAGTCGCAGGACAAAACTGCCACGGAATGTTTCGCCGACGTTGAATGCCTGCCCGCCAACCGCGACGAGCTTGCTTGGTCACTGGCAGGGTAATAAGTGGCGAAGACACGACGCGTCTGTGTGATGGGACCGGGAAAATTGGAAAGGCATCCGACGAAAGACATTACTTCTGAAACAGACGACTTGTACCGCTTGTGAGGATGTCGTCGCCGAAACACCAATCATGGGAGGAGGAGTGATGCAACCGATCTATTGGTCGACACGTGGAATGTCGCCGTGGGAAGTATTGATGAGCATCACGCTTTACCCAAAAATGGGCATTCTCAACCTGTAGCAAGCTTTCTTCTCGGTGCCTACGGGGCCATGCTTTTTGTACGTTTATTTCTCTCGTGCAGCGCATCACCCATCGATAACGTTGTTGATCGTGACCATTCTTATTTTCTTAGGCAGGCAACATCCTCATCCTTTGCAGTCAGATCGAGATCCTTCTCCATGACCGTACCACTGTCTCCTATGGATTCCTGTCACAGCTCGTCGACGAGTATCTCTTGACCAACTGTCCCGACATTGACATCTCTGCCCCTCTGTCTATTATGCCCAGTACTACGAGTCAGTCGCCTCTCTTGTCCCTCCCTGTCCGTCACGTTTCATCCGTCCTGTCCTCTCCCCTCTGCCTGTTCCTCCGCGTCGTCCAGATGGTCTTAACCTCAACCCCCAATTCACCACCATCACCGCCTTCTCCCCGGCCTCTGACACCGACGAGCTTGACCTCTTTAGACAAGCCGGCATCCAGCTGGTGATCGTCGATCAGTGATCCCGAACACCGCGGTGACGTTGATCGCGGACACGGATTACCTGAAAAAGGGTAGGTTGTTGGACGAGCGCGAGAGGTATGGTGCCGGCGAGGCGGAGGTAGAGGCAGGGCCAAGTAGGGCGGGAGCGGTGCAACTGCGGGTTCGAGTTCCGGCGTGGGGACTTCTCTTGCGCGCCATGACACGGCCTATTACTCGGACGAGGACCGATGCAAGATTGAGAAAGGTCAGTCGCTCGTACGGCCCTTGCATGGTTATGGATTGACCTCACGCGTTCCTCCCTCATAGCCACCGTCACTCGTCGCGCTCTTTCGCAACGCCCACCTCTCCGTCGTCTACAAATCCCCCGGTACACGCTCAGGCGCAGCCACGCCTCACCCCGGCCCCGATGCCGGTCCCAGTGCCTCCAATCCCAATCCTAACGTCGAGTCCGCCAACGCCAACGCCACTTTCAACCTCCCAGACCACTTTCAACACCCGGCCCTCTATGCCCTCGTCACCGGCGTCTTCCTGCACGAACCGTCCATCGTCTGGGAACGTCTCGAAGACGTCGACGGTGGCTGGTCGACATTTTGCGATTCCAATTTCCACTGCGCCGTGCCAGTCGGCGGGACGCCACAGGTCAGACGGCCGAGGCAGCCCTGAGACGATTCGAGATGGAGGCAGGGTTGTGTGGGGTCTTCGATCCAGCCGAGTGAGTCGTTTCGTTTCGTTCGCGTTTTGGTTCTATTTCTTGCTCTGTGGTGTCCCTTTTCTTTACTCGTTTGTGGGACGTACGCTGACATCGGACGTGTTATGACCAGTCAAGCCCTCGCAGAACAGCTCCAAGTCAAAGGAGATGAACGTGCGCGACAGCTCTACCAGCGCCGTCAACAAGCGCTCGAACGACAACGCGCCGAAGAAGAGGCGGCGGCGGCAGACCAACGGAGAAGGGAGAGCAAGTCCAAGGGCAAGAAGATCAAGGACTGCGTCATCATGTAGGAACTCGTTTCGGTTTCAGTTTCGGTGTACTTCTTCTGCTTGCTTTTTATTTCACGTCTGGGCGCACTGTTTCGGAATCGTCATACCCGCACGCGATTGTAGATAGATGATGGATGACGCTTGGAAGCGTTTCATGATGGCAGATATACGCCCGCGTTCACACCAGATTGTCGTCATGGATGGTTTCCGATGTGGATCTAGGGAGAGGTGAGATGGAAAACAATCCCACAGCGAATCTATTGGTTCGGACGTGGGGAAGGTGTTTCGTCATGATGTCCCGACCTTGCCAGTGGGGAATGCACGAACGTTTCGCGTACAACGTTCATACAAGGCACGCCACAACGTACGGCGCCAGGGCCTAGGAGTAGGCGAGCGAGACGATACCAAGGCTGTGATCGAACTACGACATCGAAATGGAAGCAAAAACGGCAGCGTACGCAAGCGGAGCGTCGGACGACTCGGGCGAGCGAGTCGATACGGGGGAACTGAAGGACCCAGACGAGGCGACTCCAAGACAACTAAAACACGTGCCGTCCCGACGTCCTCCGAGTCCGTACGATCGGGACTACGCCCCCAGCCCTGCATTGACTCCGTGATCGCCGGTTCGTTCGCGGGTGTGTGCTGGGCGGTACCAAGAAACGCTTCGAGTCCGAGTTCGGGTGGTGGGCGCTCATGATCGGGCTCGGACTGGGTGATAACGATGACGGTAAGTCGAGAGAGAAGCACGAGGGTGACGGCAAGCGTGTATGGCATGCTTGTTTCGAGCTCTTGGACGACACGTCACGTTCCCTCGAAGGTCCGTCGAGGATGCGGTGCGTGGGGAAAGGAAGTCGTCCGTGTTTGCGGCTAGTGCGCTCGGCGTCGTCGGATGGGATGGGGCGTGGCGCTAAGAGAGGGTTGGTATAATGATCTCGGCGCGCGGACGGGGTTCACAAAGCAGTATATCGTCGTGATCGCCCTCCCAATGGGCGGTGTCGATGGGTCGACACTGCCATTCCAAAATGAAAGATGGCCTATGATGGAGGCGGCGATCACGAATCAAAGT
>JBBPSV010000889.1:0-12769 GCA_038093795.1 Retiboletus fuscus
CAAACCTGGCTCCTATGGAGAAGTCCAGGTAGTATGAAAGGTGAGGGGTGTGATGGGTTCGTCCCCAAAGAGGGTTCAAGGCAGAGGTGAAGTGCCAGAAGGGAATGGTCCAGGAGGGAGGATATTCCAGACATGTGTCCAGAGAAGAGAGCAATGGTCCGGTAGTGAGAATGGTAGTCCAATGGAAGATATGATAGTCCGGACAGTGAGTCCAAGGGGAGAGCGACATGGAAGACGGCGGAGACGATGACGGCGACGAGTACGTGCATGCGTGCATGTGTGGAGAGGATCCTTTGATCCTCAGAAGTCGAAAAGTGTATTTGAAAACCAAAGGTACAAGACTTTATAGTCCGGGCATTTCCCAGGACTGTCAGGGATAAGGAACACAAACTCTAACTATAAAATGAAGCGAAGGCGATGACAAACAGTAGCAATAAATGATGACAACGAATGAAAGGGGTAAAGATAACTACTTGTAAGTGGTACGAAAGGAGACCAACGAAGACTGAATGAAAGGACTAATAGACCGGACTGGACTAACCAAGGACTAAGAGACTGGGTGAGGAAGGACGGACCGGACTAGGTAGATGATGCCCAGATGGAGTGTACACAACAAGGGATAGTCTGTAGGATGTGATGGATCGATGGAATATGACACTAGAGACGTACGAGTCTCTACATCAGTTCAAGGTATGGGATTCACGGAAGTAGGTGAGGTTCTTGTGATCAGTGAACACTTGAACCTGATAAGAGGACCCCCGCAAATAGTGGGACCAGGCTTTGAGTGCTTGGAGAACTGTGAGGAGTTCTCGGTCATGGATATCATAGTTTCATTGGGCTGAATCGAAACTTTGGGAGAGATATGAGCAGGGGTGCCATTCTCCATTGGTATCTGCTTGTAGGAGGATTCCTCTGGAGGCATACAGGGAAGTGTCGGTGGAGATGGCGAAGGGAGCAGAGAGATCTAGGACCCTGAGGATGGATTTAGATGCAAACCGTTCTTTGAGGAGATTGAATGTGGATTGGCATGAGTCTCCCCAAGACCAGGTGGAGGCCTTCTTGGTGAGGTCAATGAGGGGTTGGGCTATGGTCAAGTAATCAGGGATGAACCTGCGGTAAAAATTGGCAAAGCCTAAGAATGACTGAACTTCTTTCACCGAGGTGGGGGTAGGCCAGTGGGCTATTCCGTCCAACTTGGTGGGGTCCATGGCGATTTCATCAGGACGGATTATCATCCCTAAGTACTCTACCTCATCTCTGTTGAAGAAGCATTTCTCTGGTTTCAGGTGGAGATGGAGTTCTTCCATTCGCTGCAACACCCAATGGGTTTGTTCAGTGTGGGTCTTCTGGTTGGGGGAGAAAATAAGGAGGTCGTCCATGTAGATGACTAACCACCCTTCTGTGATGAGGTCCCAGAATGAGTCATTCATGAATCGTTGGAAGGTGGGAGGAGAATTGGTCAGTCTGAAGAACATAACGTTGGGTTCGAATAGACCACGGTGTATGATGAAGGCAGCCTTCCATTGATCTCCTTCTTTTATTTGGACATTGTTGTACCCCCATCGCATGTCCATTTTAGTGAACACTTTAGCTCCTCTGATCCAGTCCATGAAATCCTGGAGAAGGAAAAGGGGGTAGGCATCACAAACAGTTTATTCATTTAATTGTTGGTAATCCTGGCAGGGATGGAGGCTGGGTTTTTGCCCAGGTTGTACTTTCTTCTTAACAAAGAAGAAGGGAGAGGCCTGGGGGGATTTCGAGGGGGCAATTTTGCCTGAAGCTAGGTTTTTGTCAATGAATTTATCTGTGGCTTGTCGTTCATCAACCGAAAGGGGATAAATTTTGATGATACGAGGTACGAAGTCATCTTGAAGGTTAATGGTGTGGTCATAGGGGCAAGATGGGGGGAGGACGTTGGCTGCCTCCTCTGCAAAGACTTCTTTGTATCGGGTATATTCCTTGGGAAGGGAGGATGTGATGGGCGTTTCTGGGGACAGGGCAAGGCTGGAGGCTATGGAGAGGCAAGAGATGATGGGGGCTAGGATGAAGCGCGATCTGCATCAGATGATCCAATTTATGGTATATTGGTCATGGGCTCGGGTTAGGAAGTCACATTTGTCCTCCCAACCATTGTAAGTATAGAGACATTCATCCTGGACTGAGTTGACAAAGACATGGCGAGGGAGTGGTTTCGGGGGGATGATGAGCTTTTCCTGGCATAGGTAAGCCCCTTGGTGGAGGGAGAAAAGGAGTTTGGATTTGTCGGTGGTTTCAGCGATTCGGAGGGTCTTCTTAGTCCAGTCGATAGTTGGGTTGGCTTTCTGCAGTCAGGGGATTCCGAGGAATATGTTGTCCTTACTCAAGTGCATGACATGACAGGAAACCTAGTGGACCAGTCCTTCCGTCAAGACGAAGAGGTTGGCGATATATTGGATGGTTCCCTTGTTGTTAGCTGTTCTATTGGCATTTCTAGCATAGACTGGTTGGTTGAGTTTGGTTAGGGGAATTTTATGTTTCTTGGCAAACCCCCAATCAATGCAGCAGACATCTGCTCTGCTGTTGATCAGGGCTCTTGTGTCAACGGTTTGTAGGGTGTGCGAGGGGATGATAACTTTTACTGGGATTTGCATGGATTTCATAGTAGAAGTTACAAGCACTGAGGCACTAGGGGACATAGACGTTGTGACAGGCCCCTGCTTTAAAAACCCTGGGAGAAGGAAACTCTTCTGACTGCTACTCCTTCCTCATCTTCATCGTCATCATCAGGGATCTCCTCCAACTTTGGGAGGTCCGAGGTGGTGACTGCTTTGACAGAGGGTTTCTTGCTCTTGGTGAATTCCGGGCAGCTAGAGGAGAGGTGTCCTCCTTTTCGGCAATGGAAGCAGAGGTTGTTCTCAATACACCATTTTTGTTCAGCGGGGGTTAACTTTGGAATGGGGGAAGTATGTACAGCATCCACATCCATGGCATTGGGATCAGGGGTGGAGGATTTCACGGTGGAGTGGAAACCATGGAAAACCTTCCTGCTCCCTTGCTTTGCTAGGTCTTTAGCCTGCTCTTTCATGGCAGTGAAGTGGGCTGCTTTGGTGTACCAGTCCTCAATTTTATCCAGAGGGGTCTCCATGCTTTGGATTTTCCACATAAAAGGTTCTGGAATTCCGATGGCAAAGTAGCTGATAAGGACATTGGCATTGGTGACCTTGGAGATGGTGACATGGTTTTGGAAGTGGACAGTATATTCTGTGAGGGAGGGGGAGTAGTCTCCGTGCTTGTTCTTAATCATCTTAGTCTTGCAAGCCAATGAAGGCTGGAAGTGATGGTGTCTTTTTGGACAAAGGATTTAGAGAAGGAATCACAAAAGTCAGTGAAGGTTCCCAGGTTCAGCGTAGCTTGGGCAAGAATCTTTTGCCTGAAAGTAGCAGCCCATACCTTCGCTGATCCTTTCTTCATGAACGACAGGGCATAAGCTACCTTCTTGGCATCCATATTGTAGACCTCCGAGTTTACAGCAAGGTAGAATGTGACGGTGACAAGCCAATCTTCAGCTTTGGCAAATGACCTGTCGAAGTCCTCCGGGGTTCCGAGACGAAGCTCGGTAGGTTTCGAGGTGGTGGGAGGCATAGTTGGTGGAAGGGGGGTTACCGGGGGTGGGTATGGAAGGGGAAGGCCTCCAAAAGGAGGGTTACAAGTTCAGGGGGTTGGGGATGGTGGGGTAGGTTCTCTGGGAATAGTTAATCTGGAAGAGAACTGATGTCTAAGGGTAAGTTCTTCTTTGGGTCCAAAGATAGTATCAAGGTTCAAGTCTGGGTTGGATTCCAGAGATGACGATGTGTCTTGGGGTCCTTCCAACTCAGATAGATCGGTGGGGGGTGGTCCTCGAGGTTTAGACCAACGAGGGTTGATAGTGGGTCGCTGGGAAGCTATGGTTGTTCAAGGGATTCAAGGTATCTGCTCATGGAGAGCACGCTCGAGAATCTAGTGGAGAATGGAGCTACAATGGAGGTAGTCCACATGAGAGGAAGCTTGATCTTTTGTTATGCTTTGCCAGAGGCTAGGCGTTATCTCAAGAAGTCAAGCAGACATAGGGGTGTCAGAAGCTTGGATGACATCAAAGACCTCTAGCTGTGGTGCTACTAGAGGGCTACCCTGCTGTGGAAGCGAAGGGTGGGCAAGGACTGAGACTGGGATCAGACGAGATCCACAGTAACTCGTAGAATTGAGACAAGTACTAGTGGGATCGAAGTACAAGTGGAGCGTGCTACTGAGAGATAACTAGTGAACTAAAGAATACTAGGTTGGGTTGGAGTACAACTGTAGTATGAGTCCGGGGTGTGTAGCAAAGGGGAACATCGAGAGATGAAAGGTATCTAATGATGAGGAAAGGTAAAGTCCTATAGTAAGGGACCTACAGGAGAAGGAGTCCGAGTGTTGAAGGATGATCTTCTCAATAAGTAGGGGAAAAGGTGAAGTCCAACGATCAAGGGTATCTCCTAGAGAAAGGGGATCATAGGACAAGGGAAGGTCCAATGATGATCTACTCATGGTCTGGAAGTAGGGCAGAGTTGAAGAGAAGGTGGCCAGGGATGGGCACCAAAGCTGAGATAGGGGCAAAAAGGAATAAAATGTAACAGGTACTCTGTGGAATCAGTGCTCCACTTGCACTTCTCGGGTTTGGCAAAAAGCCCATGTTTGCATAGTCATCGGAGGACTTCTCAGACATGCTCCTTGTGGGAGGCCTTGTCCTCGGAGTAGATTAAGATGTCGTCCAAGTAAATGATGACACAAACATCAAGAAGATCTGCAAAGATGGTATTGACGAACTGCTGGAATGCCACAGGGGCATTGGTAAAACCGAAGGGCATCATGAGCCACTCATAGGAGCCATAATGCGTCCAAAAGGACGTCTTCCATTCATCTCCCTTGGCGATTCGGACTAGGTGATAAGCATGCCGGAGGTCGATTTTGATATAGATCTTGGCTTGGCTCAGAGCATCTAAGAGGTCGGATATGCAAGGAAGGGGGTAGCGGTCTTTCTTCATGATCTTGTTGAGTCCTCGGAAGTCGACGCAAAGACAGAGGGAACCATCCTTCTTGTGGACGAAGAGGACTGGGGCAGCATGGGCAGAGGAAGAGGAACGAATGAAACCCATTGCTAGGTGCTCATCTAGGAAGGAACGTAGGGACTGGAGTTCGGAGGGAGAAAGAGAGTATGTAGTCCCTAGGGGAGGGGAGGCTCCTTCCTCCAAGTCAATCTTCAGGTTGTGTTTGCAATGCGGAGCAAGGGTATTGGCCTTGCTTTTGCTAAAAACATCAGTGAAGTCGTGATATTCAGAGGGGATGATAGAGAGATTGACTGGTTCGGAAGAGGTGGAGGTAGCTCGGAGGTCACTCTTCTTAGGGCGAATCTGCATACTAAACTGCACAGAGCCTTGCAGGCGACAAGCCAATGCAAAGGCTGGTGCACTGATGATCGCGATGGGGGGAGCCTTGTGATCGGAGAAACTGGGTGGATCGGATGGGGGTGAATCGGCCAAGGGAGGTGACTCCCAAGGCTTTGGAGGGGAGCTCAGAGATGCTGGTAGATGCTGCTCGGGTGAACAGAAAGAAATACTGCTCAAAACCCAATCAATCAACGGATTGTGGAGGGTAAGCCAGTTGTGTCCTAGAACAAGAGAGCAAGACAAATCCAGCAGAGTGACGTAGAACGTTGTTGGAGTGATGTCACCAGTTTCAAATTGGACAGAGAGGTTGATGGCTCGAGTGATGGTGTGGTTCGTGGTTCCATCAAAGAGTCAGAGTTGCAGTGGGGGTATGGGGTAGGTTGAAAGTCCATGTTTATTAACAAAAGATGTATCAATGAAACAATTGGAGGATCCAGAATCTACAAGTGCAGGAAAAGCAGGGATTGGATAGGATACAAGAGTGATGGAGGGCATAAGTGATTTAGGATCTGAAAGAGTAGATGCATTGAGTCAGATCTCCTTTGCACACTTGGGGTCAATGCAACCTCCTTCTTGTGTGGAGTTCGGGAGGTTGCTGACTATTTTTTTGCCTCCAAGGTGGAGGTGTCTGGTTTAGTCTCCAGAGCGATGGTCACTGCTCAGGCCTTGGATGCTTTCAAAGAAGACTTTGGGCAGTCCTTAGCCATGTGGCCAGCAAGTCCACAAAACATACAGAGCTTGTTGTTGAATTGGTGCTTTCGTTCCTCATTGGTGAACTTGCCATCTTTGCCTAACTTTGATGATAGGTCAGGCTTTGGAGGTCCAGAGGTGATGGCACCTTTGCCATTAGACTCCTTGGAGTCCTTGGAGCCACCAGAGGGGCACATAGTGGATGATGCAGAGGTAGATTGTTTGTCAGATGTAGCCTTCTGCAAGGAAGGCTGATTGGATGGCTTTACCTGTCGGTTGACCTCGGACTTGCGCTCCCAATAGCACACATCAATAGCCTGAGTGAGGTGTTGGATCTCAGAGAGGGTGGGGGGCTTTCCAATGCGAGAGATTTTGTCTTTGATTCGGTCGGGGAGACCATTATAGAAGTAGTGTTGGAGGGCACCTTCTCCATAACCTCGGACTTGAGAGGCTAGCCTGTTGAATTCCATGACGTACTTGTTGATGTGCTGACCATCCTTCATGGTGAGGTGGTCTAACTGATGTTCGGCATCTCTGACAGGGTCATGGGGTCTGAAATTGGTTTGGAGTTCCAAGATGAACTCTTTGTAATCGTCCATCCAGATAGGATGGAGTGTGGGTTCTTCCATCTGGAGGAGGTCTGGTTCAAACCACTCCAGAGCCATACCCTTCAGGTATGATTGTGCAAAGGTGACTTTGGCATGATCTGTACTGAATGCCTTTGGGCAGTCTTGGAAGTTGAGTTCACATTGTACCAAGAACACTTGGAGTTTGCAGGGTTCCATCCCATCAAACTGGTCAGGTTCTCGGACTTTGGTTTGGGAGGTGGATTCGGAGGTGGGGTGATGATTGGAACAAGCGAGACCTTGGATGGTGTTTGTGAGTTGAGCCAAGGTGTCTCGGGGGATGTTCTCGTTCTCAGAGTCGGATGGTTGGTCATCACCAGGGAAGTCTGAGTCATTGTTGGAAGAGTCATTTCCAGGGAAGTCTGGGTCTCCCGGAGGACCTCCTTCATTCAGGGGAGTGTGAGGGTTAGGTTCCCTCTGGCTGGAGTATGGGGTGGAAAGGGGAGAGGAATCCATCATTTCTTCATCAGCTGCTAACTCGATGATACATGCTCCCAGGGTTGGTGACGATGGGGGAACACGAGCTTGAGAAACTGAGACAGGGGTTCGGTGAGCAGAGAAGCTCCGAAATTGGTTTACGAGTTCAGGGCCTTGTCAACTGCTTCCGAACGCGCTGAGTAAATTATAACAAGGAGATGGCGGAGGTGGGTTTGCGCTTGCAGCGTGAGCTTGGGATCTGGTGGTACGTGTAGCCATGGTTAGAACTCTTTGCAAGTTTGAGTTCAAATATACTGTTAAAACCAGGTCAACTCCAAGGCTTATCTCCAAAACGTTGGAGATTGGGCCGAGACATGGGGCTTCAGCTTCACCATATGTGGTGTGCCCTTGCAGAGTTCAGCCCCTTACTTCGGGGTCAGAGGTCGGAGGGTCAGAGGCATTGAACCCAATGTTGTAAACAATGACGAGATTACAACTAGAAGTCAGATAGACAAGAGTCTTCAAGACTCAAAGGATTCGGGGGTTTGGAGCTGAGAATATAGTTGATATTTGAACTAAAGAAAGTACATGATTCGGAGAGGTTTATATACTAAGGTTCGGAGGTGTATTAGTAACATCTGAGTAAGGGTTTGTAAGTAGAATGAATCTGGGTACAAGTATGCCAAAGCAGTGTTCGGATGAAGGAAAGCCGGAGCTATGTTACTAACGAGAGCATAGGATCGGATGCAAGTAAGTAGTGAGACTAGTACAGATATAGACAAAGTAATGTAATAGAAATGGAGAGGAACATACTATGAAAGACTGAGGTCGGACATCCAAGAGGTCAGGGGTCCAAGCTGAAAGGAAGAGTATTGGGTTGGTTGAGTAAAGACTTGGGGGTAGGCTTGGATGTCTGAGTTTGGACTTAGCAAAATTTCTGGGATATGACAGAGGAGGTGTATGGATCAGGTGAGGAGTACTCGGATTTGGACTTGGGGGCCAAGCTGAGTGTGGATGAGTTTGAGGAGTTGTGCATGGAGGTTGGGAAGTACAAAAGGGGAGAGCTGATGCACAGGGAGTCAGGGAAAGAGGATGGAGAGGGGTCCAAAGAGGATGAGTAGATAGAAATATGTTTTAGCTGTTAAAAATGTACACTGTTTCCCATGCCACCTATTTGGCATGAGGACTGGGCTTATCGGGGTATCAGAGGTGAAAGTCGTGAACAAGTTCAGAGGCATGACCAAGTTCAGTGGTCAATAGCCAAGAGGTCTCGTCATCGGTACCTTTGTATCTGGTCCAGTGCACTAGATAGAGGAGCTTGCAATGTCTTCTTCTTCGGTCTATCTTAGAGTCGAGGATTTTGGAGATCTCAAACTCAGGCTCTCCATCAACTTCTATTGGAGGTGGTGGGGGTTGTACCCTATTGGGAATAGTGTTGGGCACTGAGGGTTCTAATTGTGAAACATGGAATATGGGGTGTATGGACTTCAGAGAGTCAGGGAGTCAGAGGGTGAATGAGTGGGTCCCAGCTTGAGCAATGATAGTGTAGGATCTGAGATTCTTGTCGAACAGCTTTTTAGAGGGCTTGGTAGATCTGAAATACTTGGCTTTTATGAATACCTGATTGCCGACCTTGAAATTGGGCATGGGCATCTGCTTGGCATCTGCAGGTCCTTGGTAACACTCTTGGACATGGGCCATTTCTTCTTGGAGGAATTGATGAAGGGAGTTGAGGTCAACCAAGTACTCCCAAGCTCAGGCCAAGGTAAGATCTCATTCGGGGTGTATACTGATGTTCAGGTGGTAGCCTTTATTAGTGAAGAAGGGTGATATGCTTGTAGTAGCACTCAGAGTGTTGTTGTATGCAAACTTGGCAAGGGGAAGGAGCTTGGACGAGTTGTCTTGCTGGTAATTGCAATACACTCAGAGGTACTGTTCAAGTGTCTGGTTCATTTGCTCTGTCTGACCATTGCCCTCTGGGTGGTAACCAGAAGTAAAGTGGAGGTGGATGTCTAAGGCTTTCCCGAGAGATCGGAAGAAGTGAGACATGAACTTGGAGCCTCGGTTGGAGGTGATATGAGATGGAACTCCATGCTTAGAAAAGATGTGGAGTAGGAAAAGCTTTGCTAGTTCTGAAGAGGTGATGGTATCATGAGTCGGGATGAATATGCATTGTTTAGATAGGCAGTCCATGACTACAAGGATGGCTGTGAAATTGGAAGAGGAAGGGAGTTGTTCGATGAAGTCCATGGAGATTGAGTTCCATGGCTTCTCAGGGATGGGGAGCTGCTTCAGCAGCCCATAGGGCCAATGTCTAGGTACCTTCGCGCAAGCACAGGTGGTACAAGAGGAAACATATTCTTTGACAAAGATTCTGATACCTGGCCATGTATACTTGCGATGAATTAGTTCTAGTGTTTGGTTCTGGCTGAAATGTCCTGAGAGTGGGTGATCATGTTTAAATTGGAGGACTCAGAGCTGAAGGTCATTAGCGTCGGGGACATAGATTTGGTTGTCTAGATGAAGGTAGCCTTCAGGGTCAACTGACCACCGAGAGCCTTCTGTTACAGACCTCAGGATATCATAGTATTTTTCTCCCTATTCATCCTAGCCTTCTACAATAACTCTCACATATAGCCCCTATCTATTACCAGGAGGACTACATACTCCAGCCTAGACTACCATGCTGGTAACTCATGGCCTACACATGTAAGCCTAGACCTCCTCATGTTACTCTAGACTACCTCACTGTACACTATTCTACATGAGTCCACCCTACTCATGTTCGCCTACCAACTCCCTAGACCTCCTCATGTTACTCTAGACTACCTCACTGTACACTATTCTACATGAGTCCACCCTACTCATGTTCGCCTACCAACTCCCTTCACCCCCTCATGTACATAGCCTTACCATCCACCATTCTCACCTAGTCCTCATTGTAGCATAGCATATCATAGATCTAGTATACACAAGTGTAAACCCTAGGATAGTATATAAAGCCTCCCAGAGACTTGACTGGCCCCCCAGTCTTGTCCTCTTGGAGTTTTTCCCAAACACTCCAGTGCTACAAGTCGCCCTCCCTTGACCTATAGAAGGCTTAGCACCCTAGTAAGGTGTTCAGTTGTTTCACCTTCGGGTTTGAGGGTGGACATGTGGATTTCGGTGAGAGGGTCAGAGGGGAGTGCAGACAGGATGTCGCTGTGAAGTTGTTCAACATCAAAGAGGGTACTTGCTTGGAGTACTGGAGCAGCAAGGTAGGTAGCTTGGAGGAATGCAGCAAGCTGTTCCTGAGTGAATATCAGACAGAAATTATGGGGGTTGATGCGAGCATAGTCCTTATCCCCCTCTTTGGGATAGATGTCCCAGCGTCTAGTGAGGGCATTGGGCTTCATGCCAAGTCACCCAGGGCGAAAATGGACGATCATGTTGAACTGGGAGAGGAACTCCAACCAGCAGGCTTGCCGCTGAGTCAGAAGCTTCATAGTAGTGAAATATTTGAGGTTTTTGTGGTTGGTGACGATGTCGGTCGGGGTGCCCAAACCTTCAAGATAGTGATGCCATGTCCGAAATGCTTCGTGGATGGCAAGGAGCTCTTTATCATGGGTATCGTAATTGAGCTCGGGGGCTGAGAGCATTTGGGAGTAGTATGAGACAGGCCAAATTTCATCATCAGGGCATCGGATAGAGATGATACCGGCAATAGCATAGTCTGAAGTGTCTGTTTCCATGATCATGGGGGCATCAGGGAGCCAATGGGTCAAGATAGGGGCAGTGGTGAAGGCGTCTTTCAGGTGTTGGAAGGCAGAATGACAGTTGTTGGTGAACAACCAAGGAGTGCCTTTGCGAGTAAGGCGAGTTAAAGGAATGACGATGTCTGAGTAATTCTCTATGAATTGGTGATAGAAGTTGGCTGTTATGCTTTGCCTTGGGCTAGGCGTGATCTCAAAGGAGTCAAGCAGACAGGGAGTTGGAAGCTTGGATGACACGAAGAATCTCTAGCCGTGGTGCTACTAGAGGACTGCCCTTGCTATGGAAGCAAAGGGTGGGCAAGGACTGAGGCAAGGTGATCAGATGAAGTCCGCAAGAACTCATTAGATTGAGAAGATCAAGCTTAGAGTTACAGGTCAAGTATTACAGTTTAAATAGGTAAGCTGTGGTAACAGAATAGAACTGGATCGAACGTTGTGGAACAAAGATGAGTCAGGTATAGAACTAGGTAGAACACTGAGGAACAAGGGTGAGTCAGCGTTTACATGTCATAGAAATCGGAGGAACATTAGAGAACATATGAGTAATACACAGGTAGAAAAGTATCGCCAGGCGGGGCTCGAACGGCAAGAAGACAATGTACAAGGCAAGAGGTAAACATAGGGTTTAGGAAAGCATAGTCGGAAGGGAAAAATGTAACATTACCCCCCCACGAGGGTCAAGGCACCGGCACAGACACTTTACAGGTCACACGCCCCCATAGCAGGCAACCCGGTCATGTTGGCGAAGGCGGTGTCATCCCAGATGTCGTTGTCCACGCCGGAGTCCAAGTCTGGAGAGTGGGAGCGATGGTGCAGGCGGCTGGGGACCATGTGGCGGGTGCCGCGGAGACGACGGGGTCCATGGTAGGAGCGGTGGGGCAAGGAAGGGTGTGACGAGTGTGAGGAAGCGGGAGAGGTAGAGGATGAGGGCGGCAGAGGAGCGCGGTGCAGAGGGCACTGCCGCTGAGAGTGGCTGGGACGGAAACAATGGCATATCAGACACTGATAGACCCCACAGTTGACACGCTGATGACTGAGGCAGTGGCATCCAAAGCAGGCCTCATGAAAACGAGGGTGGGATGGGAGGAGAGGGGTGTTACCAAAGTTGCTGGTCCAGCGGGCTTCGATACATTCCACGACGTTGAGCTCTTCGAAGTTCAATGCCGAAGACGATGCCGAGGGGGTGGACATTGTGGTAGCACTGAGGTGTGTGTAGCAGGCCAAATCCTGGAGATAGCAGTCCAGGTCCTGCATGAACTCCAACATACCGAGTTGGTAGAACGCCAGGAGGAGGTTCGTCTCTAGTTCCATTTGAATATGGGACAGGGTGTGGTTGCGGAAGGTGGCGTTGGCATCGGATGAGGCTGAAGGCACGCATACTAGGGAGGTGAGTCGAGCGACCTGGAGGGTGGCGAGGTAAAGGGAGTGGAGTGCAGATCCGTAGTCAAGGTGTGCGCTGATGGGGACTGCGTATCTGGGGTCTCTGAGGAAGTGGAGGAGGGTGTGGGATTCGGCGTCGGTGGGAAGATCCAGGCATACCCTATGGGCATGCTTGGGGAGGTTGACGGATTCGATGGTGCCGAGATATGCGGCCAGGCGGACAGGAGGTTCTGTGAGCTCGGGGATGGAAATGGCAGGTCGGCTTCCCCAACCAGGGGTAGCGACGTGGGACGTGGGGGAAGAGGTGTCATCGATGATCATGGCATGGGGGTTTAGAATGGAAGGAGGCATATGGTAGAAATGAGAAGAAGAAACACTTGGGACGCTAGGAGACATAGAATGAGGAGTAGAGAGGCTAGGCTGAGGAGTCAGACGGGGGTGAATGTCATCATTGGAATAGTCG
>JBBPSV010000891.1:0-12743 GCA_038093795.1 Retiboletus fuscus
CAAGGATAACTTGTTCCTAGGACTCCCTTGGCTACGGAAGGCCAACCTGACCATCGATTGGGCAAAAAGAACTCTTTGAATTGCCGAAACCACAGACGAGTCAAAACTCCTCTTCTCCCTCCACCAAGGAGCATACTTATGACAAGAAAAACTCCTCATCCCCCCTCGACCTCCACCATGCCATGTCTTCATTAACTCCGTCCAGGACGAATGTCTGTACGCATACAATGGATGGGAAGACGAGTGTGACTTCCTCACCCGTGCCCACGACCAGTACACCATTAATCAGATTATTCGTTGTGGATCACGGTTCATCCCGGCCCCAGTAATCTCTCGCCTCTCCATCACCTCTAGTCTTGCCCTCTCACCAGACACCCCAGTCGCCTCTCCCCTCCCTGAGGAATACACTAGATACAAAGAGGTCTTCGCCGAGGAAGCTGCTAACGTACTTCCCCCATCCAGACCCTACAACCATGCCATCAACCTCAAGGAGGACTTCATTCCTTGCATTGCTAAGATTTACCCTCTGTCGGCCGACGAACGGCAAGCAACCGACAAATTTATTGACGAGAACCTGGCCTCCGGTAAAATCTCCCCCTCGAAATCTCCACAAGCCTCCCCTTTCTTCTTCATCAAAAAGAAAGCCCAACCCGGGCAAAAGCCAGGCTTACGGCCCTGCCAGGACTATCGGCGCCTGAACGAACAAACCATTCAGGACGCATATCCCCTTCCCCTTCTCCAGGACTTCATGGATCGGATTCGGGGAGCTAGAGTATTCACCAAGATGGACGTCTGGTGGGGATATAACAACGTTCGCATTAAGGAAGGAGACCAGTGGAAGGCAGCCTTTATCACACACCGGGGGCTGTTCGAGCCGAACGTCATGTTCTTTGGACTTACCAATTCCCCCCCCACGTTCCAACGATTCATGAATGACTCATTCAGGGACCTCATCGCTGAGGGATGGCTGTTTATCTACATGGATGACCTCCTCATCTTCTCCCCCAACCAGCGGACCCACACCGAACGCACCCATCGAGTGTTACAACGAATGGAGGAGCTCCATCTTCACCTCAAACCAGAAAAATGCTTCTTTGACCGAGATGAGGTTGAATACCTTGGAATGATTATCCGACCGGACGAGGTCGCCATGGACCCCACCAAGTTAGACAGGATCGCTCACTGGCCCACTCCCACCTCAGTAAAAGACGTTCGGTCTTTCCTGGGTTTCGCCAACTTTTACCGGTGGTTCATCCCCGACTACTCTACCATAGCCCGACCTCTCATCGACCTCACTAAGAAGTCTATCGCCTGGTCTTGGAGCGACTCCTGTCAATCTGCATTCGACCTCCTCAAAGCAAGATTCGCCTCCCAGCCGGTCCTCCGGGTCCCAGACCTCTCTGCCCCCTTCACTATTGCCACCGACGCCTCCCTCTATGCTTCGGGAGGAATTCTCCTCCAGGCAGACCCCAACGGTGAATGGCACCCCTGTTCTTATCTCTCTCAAAGTTTCGACTCCACCCAGCGAAACTACGACATCCATGATCGGGAACTCTTAGCCGTACTACAGGCACTCAAAGCTTGGTCCCACTACCTGCGTGGGTCCCCCCACCAGGTCCAAGTATTTACTGATCATAAAAACCTCACTTACTTCCGAGAACCCCACACTTTAAATCGACGACAGGCCCGTTGGCTACTTGACCTAGCAGACTTTGACCTCAAATTGATCCATGTACCAGGGTCCCAACTGGCTGGTCCCGATGCCCTCTCCCGACGCACGGACCACTTTCCAAAAGATGCCTCAGACAACTCCCTCGTAACCCTACTCCCCCCATCTCTTTTCGTCAATGTCATCGACGTCGCCCTCTCCTCCAAAATTCGCTCTGCCTCTGCTACTGATCCGTTCGCCCTGACCTCGCTCCAAGCGGTAGACGAACACATCCCAGCTGCGTTCCGTTCCCGACTTTCAGATTGGCAGAATCGAGAGGGGATACTCACTTACCAAGATCGCGTGTACGTTCCCCCAGAAGGAGACCTCAGACATCAGATCTTACGAAGATGCCATGACCACAAATCCGCTGGACACCCGGGATACCTCAAAACCCGCCAGTTAGTTTCTGCCGAATTCTGGTGGCCTGGCCTAGCATCGTTTGTCCGCAATTATGTAGAAGGATGTGCGATCTGCCAACAATGCAAGACTAATACCCATCCCAGTTCCCCGCCTCTGACTCCCATTCCTACTTCTGCATTCCATTCTTTCCAGGACATCACGGTAGATCTGATCACCGACCTTCCGATCTCGGACGGAAAAGACTCTATAGTCGTCTGGGTGGACCGAGCCTTCAAGGGGGCTGTATTTTGCCCCACCACGAAAACCGCCTCGGCGGCCAACATCGCATCCCTCTACTTCCACAAGGTCTACCGACGTTTCGGACTCTTTGATCGTGTCATCTCCGACAGAGGTCCCCAGTTTGCTTCGGCTTTTGCCAAGGAAATGGGACACATTCTGAACTATGACCTCCGCTTGTCCACCGCTTATCACCCCCAAACAGATGGCCAAATGGAACGAACGAATCAAGAGCTAGAAACTTATCTCTGGATCTTTTGCGGAGACAACCCCACCTCGTGGGCTGAACTCCTGACCTTTGCCGAATTTGCCCATAACCACCGCCCCCATTCTGTCACCAATCAATCCCCGTTCTTCCTCCAAATGGGCTACAAACCTAAACCTCTTCCTTCCGTCCTCTCGCCCTCCAAACTCCCCGCCGTAGAACTCCGCCTTACCCAGCTTACCAAAGCCAGGGATGAAGCCAGGGCAGCCCATGAACTTGCTAGAGCTACCATGGCTTCCAGAACCCGGCAGCATTTCAAACCCTTCGCCCTAGGAGATAAGGTCTGGCTGGAAGCCAGGAACCTCCATCGCCTTCAAAAGGACCCTAAATTCCTCCCTAAACGCGAAGGACCATTTGAAATCGTTAAGGTTCTTTCCCCCATCACTTACCAACTGCGCCTTCCCAAGACCTGGAAAATTCACCCCGTTTTCCATGCCTCTCTTTTGTCCCCTGCCAAGGAAACCCTAGTTCATGGCCCAAACTTCCCCCGGCCCCCTCCTGACCATGTCGGCCCTGAAGAAGAATACCTCGTGGATCGGATTCTTCGTCATCAGGGACCCCCGTCCCGATGGCATTTCCTGATCCGATGGAAAGGATATTCTGCGGAAGACAACTCCTGGGAACCCGAGCAGAACTTGAAAAACTCCAAACTCCTCCTGTCCGCTTATAAAAAGCGTCACCCTCGAGACTTCCCTCCCCCATCTGCTTAACTATCTACCAACAACAACTCACCATACCATGCCCTGCTCCGATGTCCCAGAACTCATTCTTCCTGTACCTCCCAGACTCGGTGGTCCACCGCCTCTTGAGTCTGTTACTGATTCTATCCTCGATTCTGTCTTTTCTCTCACCGTCTCCGACAGTCCTGACAGAGAGATTCACCCCGGTTCAACTCCTCAGCCTGGCCAGCTTACTCCTCATTCTGTGCCTACTAGCATCCCAAGTATTTCTCCTTCTCCTTCCTACTATACGCCTCCTTCCGTTCTGAACCCCCACGCCATGATCGTCGACGACACTTCCTACCCTGCCTCTCGCGTTGCCACACCCGGATGGGGTGACCGACCTACCATCTCCATCCCTGAACTCGCCGAACCCCCCGTCCGTCTCGCTGCCTACCTCGGCACTATCAAGGCTGTAGATCTCCCCGAACATGCCCACCGAGTACACCCTGATCTTCCCACTGATGCGGAGTCCCGCACCCTCCTCCGATTCCTCCGTGACCCCAGGTATGCTGTCCCTATCGGCGCACACCTTGACTATGGGTCGGCCCTCCACTTCCTTTACTTGGCCACCCTCCAGGTCGCCCAGCTCACAGCACTCGTGCGCGCCCCCTCCGCCTCAGCCGATGCCAATGCCACCTTCCGGAATCATACCCTTTCCCACATCCAAATGGAGTTGGAAACCCAACTCCTCCTCGCATTCTACCAGCTCGGCATGTTGGACTTCATGCAAGACCTAGATCGTTACCTCCAGGACCTTGCTCGTTATACCCACCTCGGCTCTGCCTCTGTATCTACCCCCTCGGCATCCTCCTCCGTGTTAAACTCAGAGGAGCTCGACGTCGTTGAACGCATCGAAGCCCGCTGGACCGGAAACTTCGGCAACACTCCCCTCCCTCCATCTCACCCCCGGTTTCATGAGGCGTGCTTCCAATGCCACCGCCTCGGTCACCAGCGTGTCAACTGCGGGGTCTATCAATGTCCGCTATGCCGCTGTTTCTGTCCCGGCCACTCTCAGCGGCAGTGCCCTCTGCGCCGCACTCCTCCGCCGCCCTCGCCCTCTACCTCTCCCGCCTCCTCGCACTCGTCACACCCTTCCTCTCCCCACCGTTCCTACCACAGTCCCCGCCACACCCGCGGGACTCGGCGTATGGTCCCCAGCCGCCCTCGCCGCCACTCCCACTCTCCGGACCTGGATTCCGGGGTGGACAACGACATTTGGGACGACACCGCCTTCGCCAATGTGACTGGTTCACCTGCTATGGGGGCTTGCGACTTGTAAAGTGTCTGCGCTGGTGCCTTGACCCTCGTGGGGGGGTAATGTTATGTTTTTCCCCTGTTTCGTCTCTACGCTTTCCTTGACCTTGACCTTATGCGCACCTTTTACCTTGAACTCTGTCATCTCGCTGTTCGAGCCCCGCCCGACGACATCTTTTACCTCTGTATTACTCACACTGTTCTTAGACATTCGCTCGACTTCCATGCTTTGTAAACACTGACTCACCATTTGTTCTTCAGCGTTCTATCAGGTTCCTCGTCTTACTCATCCCTGTTCTATGACATTCCATCTTGTTCTGCTCGATTACCATGGCTCGTCTATTTAAACCGTAGCACTCAACCTGTAACACTAAGCTTGATCTTCTCAATTCAACGAGTTCTTGCGGACTTCGCCAGATCCTCTCGCCCCAGCCTTCGTCTACCCTTCGAGTTCACCTCAAAAGGGAAGCCTTCTAGTAGCACCACGGCTAGAAGTACTTTGCATCGTCCAAGCTTCCGACACCCCGTCCGCTTGACTCCTTTGAGATTGCGCCTAGCCCACGGCGAAGCGTAACACCCACTGCTAGTCCCCACCAGACCCCATGCCTACGCACCACTGAGAACTCGCTAAGCACTCCCTTGCTTAGCCCCCATGATGAGCCTACCTGGGCTCCCCCTTGATCATAGCCCACTCCACCTAACTGGAGTCCCTAAGTCTCATAGTGCTGGTCTCTTCGTGAGCATCACCAATTGAGCATCCCTTCGAGATCCCGTCTTGAGCCCTCAGCCCAGGACTTCAACAGTCCACTCCTAGACTCTCCGCCAAGGCTTGTGGCGCAGCCCGCTTGACAAACCTCCCCTGCTGAGTCCAACCTCAGACCCTCTCCTTGGCTTGGCCTCACACCCATGCCACACACTGTCCCTTTCGGACCTCACCCCAAACATGCACATGGCCTTCTGACTTCCCTGTCCTTGGCCCCAGTCCACCGGTTCTCTTGCGGAACCTGTTCCAGCCCCTTGGTTCCCTGACTGAGCTTTGGCCTCCCAACCGGACCCTATGTCAGATCCTTGGTAGGATTACTCACATATCCCTAGACATCTCCTATCTGAGTCCCATTGTTGACAATGGCACACATGCCTTTCTTTAGCTTTAGCCTTTCTTAGAACCCCACCTCATGCATCCCTTCTATTACCACTGAAGGTGATGCTTCTCTTGCTGAGCCGAGATCATTGATTGACAGGATGCTTCCTGATCGACAGATCTGCAGCACATATGACTCATTTCATTAATCCTTTGCTGAGTCATACTTCACTGTTTCCTTTAGAGATGTGCACCCCTCATCCATTCAGCACATCTCCTTTACTTAGCCTTACCACAGCCAGTTCCCTTACTTAGATGCCCGGTGTTACGCGTGACCCGGGCAGGGTCGCGCATAGACCTGAGGGTAAGCCGCCTTCTAGGACTCAGGCTATAATAGTCTGGGAAGCGGACTACTAGAGATGAGTGGGGGCACGAGAAGGTGAGTTCTCACGTTCTAAGGCTACATGGTAGGCGGCTAGGTCAAGGGTCGAGACGGCCTTCAGACAGGAGTTCTGGTGAAGGCGTTGGGATTACAAGGGGGTCTATGAATCTAGGAGTATATGGTGATTCAGGTAGACTAAGCTAAGGTAGAGAGGACTATGGAGCACCTATTATATAGGGGTCAAGAGTGCGCACAGACCGGGCATCTAAGTAAGGGAACCAGCTGTGGTGTAGCTAAGTAGGGGAGATGTGCCGAATGGATGAGGGGTGCACATCTCTAAAGGAAACAGTGAAGTATGACTCAGCAAATGATTAAGAAGATGAGTCATATGCACTGCAGATCTGTCAATCAGGAAGCGTCCTGTCGATCAATGATCTCGGCTAAGTGAGAGAAGCATCGCCTTCAGTGGTAGTAGAAGGGATGCGCGAGGCGAGATTCTAAGAAAGGCTAAAGCTAAGGAAAGGCGCGTACGCCATTGTCAATGATGGGACTCAGATAGGAGATATCCAGGGATACGTGAGTAATCCTACCGAGGGTCTGGCATAGGGTCCGGTCGGGAGGCTGGAGCTCAGCTGGGAGCCGAGGGACTGGAACGGGTTCTGTAGGAGAACCGGTAGACTGGGGCCAAGGACGGGGGAGTCCGAGGGCAGTGTGCACGTTCGGGGTAAGGCCCGACGGGATCAGTGCATGGCGTGGTTATGAGGCCAGGCTGAGGAGAGGGTCCGAGGTTGAACTCAGCAGAGGAGGTTCTATGATGACGTCAGAGGACTGTGACAAGGGTGATACAGTGTACTGTCAGTCCACGAGCAGACTACATCATGGGTCTAGGCAAGGAGGTCTAGAGTGGACTGTTGGAGTCCTGGACTAAGGCTAGAGATGGGGTCTCGAAGGGATGCTCAATTGGTGATGCTCACGAAGAGACCAGCGCTATGAGACTTAGGAGTTCCGGTCAGGCGGAACGGACTGTGGTTGGGGGAGAGCCATGACGGGCTCAACGTGGGGACTAAGCAAGGGAATGCTTAGCGGATTCTTGGCAATGTGTGGGCGTGAAGTCTGGTGAGGACTGTCGGTGGGCTAGCTGGCTGGGTAGGCCAGGACTAGGCTAAGCAAGGGGCAAGGTATGGCTAGGCAAGCGAAGGAAAAAGTGTAGGGGTACGATGAATCGTAACACCCGGTCTGTGCGCACTCTCAAACCCTATATAATAGGCACTCCATAGTCCTTCATACCTTAGCTTAGTCTACCTGATTCTACCTGGACCACCCTTGTACTCCCTGAATCATAGACTCCCCAGTAATACCAATGCCTTCATCTCAACTCTCATCTGAAGGCCATCTCGACCCTCGACCAGCCACCTACCATGTGTTACACGTGGCCTGGGCAGGGTCGCACATAGACCTGAGGGGAAGCCGCCTTCTAGGACTCGGGCTATAGCAGTCCAGGAGGTGGACTGCTAGAGATGAGTAGAGGCGTGAGAAGGTGAGTTCTCACGTTCTAAGGCTACATGGTAGGCAGCTGGGTCGAGGGTCGAGACAGCCTTCAGATGAGAGTCAAGATGAAGACATTGGGATTATCAGTGAGTCTATGAATCTTAGAGTGTACAGTGATTCAGGTAGACTAAGCTAAGGTACTGGGGACAGTGGAGCGCCTATTATATAGGAGTCAAGTGTGTGCACAGACCAGGCATCTAAGTAAGGGAACCAGCTGTGGTATGGCTAAGTAAAGGAGATGTGCCGAATGGATGAGGGGTGCACATCTCTAAAGGAAACAGTGAAGTATGACTCGATGAATGATTAATGAAATGAGTCATACGCGCTGTGGATCTGTCGATCAGGAAGCATCCTGTTGATCAATGATCTCAGCTAAGTGAGAGAAGTATCGCCTTTGGTGGTAGTAGAAGGGATGCACAAGGCGAGGTTCTAAGAAAGGCTAAGGCTAAAGAAAGGTGCATGCACCATTGTCAATGATGGGACTCGGATAGGATATATCCAGGGATACGTGAGTAATCCTACCGAGGGTCTGGCATAGAGTCTGGTTGAGAGGCCAGGGCTCAGCTGAGGGGGCTAAGGGACTGGGACAGGTTCTGTAAGAGAACTGGTAGACTGGGGCCAAGGATGGAGGAGTCTGAGGGCAGTGTGCATGTTCAGGGTGAGGCCTGACAGGGTCAGTGCATGGCATGGGTGTGAGGCCAGGCTGAGGGGAGGGTCCGAGGTTGGGCTCAGCAGGGAAGGTCTGTGATGATGTCAGGGGCTGAGACAGGGGCGATGTAGTGTACTGTCTGTCCATAAGTGGACTATGTCATGGGTCTAGGCGAGGGGTCTAGGGGTGGACTGTTGGAGTCCTGGGCTAAGGACAGGAGACAAGGGGGTCTCGGAGGGATGCTCAATTGGTGATGCTCACGAAGAGACCAGCACTATGAGACTTAAGGAGTTCCAGTCAGGCAGAACAGACTATGACCAGGGAAGAGCCAGGACGGGCTCGTCATGTGGACTAAGCAAGGGAGTGCTTAGCAGGTTCTCAGTGATGCATAGGTGTGAAGTCCAGTGAGGACTATCGGTGGGCTGGCTGGCTGGGTGGGCCAGGACTAGGCTAAGCGAGGGACGAGGTATGGCTGGGTTAGCCATGACTAGGGCTGAGCGAGGAAAAAGTATAGGGGTACAATGAATCGTAACACCATGTAGCCTTAGAACATGAGAACTCACCTTCTTGCGCCTCCACTCACCTCTAGTAGTCCACTGCCCGGACTACTACAGCCCAAGTCCTAGAAGGTGGCTTACCCTCAGGTCTATGTGTGACCCTGCCTGGGCCACGCGTAACAGAGGCATAGGGATCTTGAACAAATCTTGCAGATTAGAAACACACGTGATTCTGTCTGTGTTGAGGTGGTGAATAAACGCATGTGGAGTGGGGAATACAGAATTGCAACTAGGACAGAAGTTGCTTTCCATTGGTATAGAGCATTGGGGTAGATGTCTGACAGCAAGTCTCACAATACCTCAGAGTGACTTTCAAAGTCAGAAACTACACAACTCCATTGTACATTTTGTTTCACACTCCCTTCCAATGCCCTAACCATGTACATATCACAACCACCTAGTGATACCATGACCAATATCCTAACTCCCATGTCACAACTCTCTCCTTCCTTGACCACCACCTCAATGAATTCATCCATTTTATCTAGTCCTGAAGATAGTGACATATTACTTGGTCCAAATGTAAAGTTCCCATACAGTGACAAGGTCAACACCATAACAGAAAGCCCTCATTCCTTCCTCTACAATTACCCTCTATCTCCCAGGGATCACATCGCCAAACTCTCTGTACAGCAAACAGCATCTGCGAAGGTCCACACAGTCAGGCCTTCCACATCAAGTTGATCCCATTACTGATCATATGCTCTGATCAGGGCAAGCCCAGTTAAAATTCATGCTGCTTCTTACACACTGGGCCTATCATCTCCCTCTGCCATGACCATGGAAGAGATGCAGCAAGTGAGTTTTCACCTTTTCATGGAATCCTTTGACTGACTTGCTCCATCCCAGTCTAAGGAATTCTTTGTTTGTGCTCTCACAGGCACACCTCATGGTGTCCTGAAGTGTGTGTTAGACTTCAAGTTAGCAGACCATGAGTCCATCATGCACTGGGTCTCCCTGAACCTTGTGGAACTCCAGACTAATGGAATACTGGTAGTGATTCCACTGGCACAGCCAAAGACGTCTTGTCCTTGGTAGGAAAGTAAGTCCACGGTAGTCAGAGAACTGACCCATGTAGGTGTGAGTTAGAGGATGTGGTAAACACAAAGTGTGGTGTGGATGATGTAAGCAGTCTCTCAATGAAGAGGATGCTGTGGCAGTGTAGTCTCTTAGATCACCCTCTGAGAGGTGTAAAAAGAGAGGTGAAAAGGTTATATTATAGAGAGAGAAAGAGCTATACTTATAGTACTAGCCTCTGTATGTATTTGTGTACATACTAGGATATATAAGGTGATGTCCATGGAATGTGAAAGAACAATATGGAACATCTGAGTAAGAATATGAAATATCTGACTAAGTATGAGTCAGATATGTGAGTCAGTGTGAGTCATGATAGATAAGGAATGACTCATCTATCAGTCATGTGATGACTGATAGCCAATAGCATAAGTATCTCTTATCACCTTATCTATGAGTCATATATGACGTCATAGGTGATTAGTAAAAGGTATAGCGTAGTGGTCTAGACCATAGACTGCTCTAGAATCTAGGTTGAGGATAAGATAAGATAAGATAAGATGTTACAACCTGATTCCCAATATGGACTACTGAACAATGCTGCAAGCCATTAACAAGTATTCAAAAGCACTGAATGGGATCTTGCCACAGTGGAAGAGCAAATATGCCTTCTAGAAACCCTACTTGATATTACTCATTGCAACAGCACTGATGTGTCAGCGGACAAGTGGGTACAGCAGAACAGATGTGATGACAAGTTTGTTAAGCTCACTGCAGTCAATGAGGAAGTTGGTCACCTCCGTGAAGCAGTGCGTTTGCAGAGTGGTATAGGGAGAGCTCCACTGGGTGACAGTGATGATAGCAATGGCAATGGAAGCAGGAGCATCAATAGTGAAGGCAATGATAGTGGAAATGATGTGCTATTGGATGTTTCATCCATGGAACCTCCTTCAGATGACTGTTACTAATAATATCATTCTGTACAATTTCATGTACTGCCCTGCACTTGTTTGTTTACTATGAATAGCATGCTTCGATCATATCTATGAGTTGTGGGCAGGTTGATGAGTTCTGTCTATGAATAGAAGTTACTCCATCTAGACAACAACAATATGAATATATGATTACTCTGGTTATCATCAAATTTCTCCATGGCTGGACAACCCAGCAATCAAGTGAGTGCCAATATGCTAATGATGTGACCACATCTTATCTAGTTATACTAGTCTGATTACCCCAGACCTGCATGCAATCCATTGATTTTTGGATTATCCAGCGAACAGCTTCCTGCTATATCATCAGAAAATCCCTGGCAACCTTATGTGCCACTATCCCAAACAAGCTCCCTGCCAGATTACACTGGACCCTCACAATGCGATGATCTCGTTCAGTTGGGTTGAAACATGTATAACGACCTCATCTGATCTGGAGTGGTAGGAAATCCTGCTGTGGATAACCTCAGGGCAGCCATCCTGCCCATCTACCCAACAGTCCAAGAAGTCCAATGATTTGGAACCTAGGAGATGAATGTTATACTTGTAAGTATAGGCCTTGAATGATCATTTAACATCCAATCTAATGAACTACCTAGGGATCACAGACATCAGCCCCACACTGCCCTCAACAGCTCAACACTCAGACTATCTGCTCCCACCTCCTGCCTACCCCTCAATCTGCTCCCTTAATCCCCCCACATGCTCCGATCCAAGGGCCTGCCAGAAACCTTCCTATAACCAGCACAGCTCCTCCTGCTTATGTGCCAGTCCCTGCCTGGGAAGAACCAACATCTGGGCTCACGCATATTACTGCCATCGAGCAACTAGCCCTGGGTACCACCGTGTCAGTTAAGTTGACCCAATACCAAGCTAAAGCCATCCTCAAGAAGGCCCAATCAGAAATGATTTGGGTCATGATCATGACCATCGCTGTCCCCCATCATCTCGAGTGGAAAGAGATGTATTTAAATGTGATCTTGGCTTCCATTTGGGCTGTTATAGGAGAGGGAGAAGCTGAACTGCCGACAAATTATGAACAGACACTCTTACTGGCAATGAGAGACATCTGACATTACTTCAAGATGCATTGTGCACACAATGTGCAATCTGTATACAGTCTTTACTTGGAAGATGATGGCGATGGTCACATTGACCCTGATGTGGAGTTCGAGCACTGTGCTCGCAAGGCCCATGAGCTCTTGAATGGCAATTTCAACTTTCTTCAAGATGACCCATTACATCCATATTTCTCATCCACATACTTCAAGCATTGCATTCTCAACATGCTTACTTTCCCTCCCTATTTATTTGCAAATTTTGTGAATGAAAACCACATGGACAACTTCTTTGTGCTCAGTGGTGCAGCTGTCTTAGCCACCTTAGATGACTACATTGAAGGATACTTGGCAACTCAGGACTTAAATACTGATGTATGGTGAAGTTACTACATTCCCATCATTGGACTGATCAAGAAGATGTGGGAGGATGAAGTAGTCAAGGATTGGCTCCAAAGATACCAGCACAATTTATTAGATTGGGCACAAGCTTGCCTTCACTGTCATGCTCATCAGACTCATACTGTACTAGTAAATACTGCCACCTGATATCATGTACTAGTATCTAGCCTGTCACATAGCAACTGATAAACTTTGACATGCCAGATAAATCTGTAGGCAAGAAGATTAGGACATTGGCCAATCAGAAGCCTTCATCCCATGGTCATAAAGGTCTATAAGTCAATAAAGACTTACCAACACATATTTCATTTTGCTCAATTGGCAGATGTATGTTGCAAGGGGATATTACATAATAATTGTGTCACATAATGTGTCATAGGTCTACCACAATACAAACAAACACAAACACAAACATTTTTCCCACAATGGCCATCATGAAATTGCTCTCTGTTGAGTTAATCCACAATAC
>JBBPSV010000892.1:0-12742 GCA_038093795.1 Retiboletus fuscus
GTCCCTCCAAAGCGAAGTGAAATTCCCACATGTGATGGTGGGGCGCTGCACGCCCTGGTTTGGGGTTAGGCATTGCAACGTTTTTGTTGCCCACTGTATTATGGTGAGTGAAACAGGATTAGGATTCAAACAGACCTGTCTAGTCCTCATGTGGTGTCTCTTTCAGATACATCAATCACACCAGCACCCATACCTCGAGCGGACAAAAATGGGCATGGTGGCTGTGCAGCATATTGCTAGTATGTCATTGTCTTCCACATCATCCCCCCTGTTTACTGACTTCAATCCACTTTGAATGCTATGGGTGTAGATGGACTGTGGCTGGTGAGTCAGTTTTTTTTTTGGTTGCCCCACCTGATGATGTGGCTGGTAGATCTTGTCACGCATGGCACAGAGGTGCTCACTACTGGAAATTGCTGTTAATGAAGGTTTTCAGCCTGGAGCAGCCCCTGACAATGGTTTGAAGTTGTTTAAGATTGGGGTAGATGCAAGGTGCATCTAACACCATCCAGTAACTTCTTTCCTTCATTGCTTACATTTCTTCAGCACCTGGATGCATTCCATCTGTCCTGTCTTCTGACACAACCATGCTAGTGCAGGTCAGAATCCTGAGCTTCAAACTCTCTTTTACTGGCTTGCTGCTCTCCTAGCAATGCCTGTGCATGCTGTCTTTGTGTTCAGTGGGCCAGCACAGCCACTGGTGAAACGTGGGAAGCAAGTTCATGAAAGATCACACTGGCTCACCCATGGGTTCTGTGAACTCCTGGAAGCATTCAGATTTCGATGGCATGAGGTAAACCACATACTGGTCCCATGATATTATGAATTGAATTTTGCAAAGGCCCCAGGCGAGGCTGAAGCCGAGCTTGCAGCACTCAGTCAACATGGCCTTATTGACATGGTTCTGACCACGGATGTGGATGTGCTTGTGTTCAGAGCCACCTGTGTTGCATGCTGGTAGGTGCTTGGCATTTCTCCTCCCCTTATCTCACCTGATTCCATGTTCTACAGCCCTGAAAGACCATGGCACTTTGAGAACATCGAGATATACACAGATCAAGCAATCACTGGTCATGGGAGCCTTTCCCATCCTGAACATGTGCTCATTGCCCTCCTTGTAGGTGGTGACCACAATGTAAGCCTGTAAGCTCAGTCTCTGACACACACACTGAGGTGGGCCATATAGGAAGGTGTCACTGGCTGTGAAATCACAATAGCACATGATCTCACTCACTACCAGCTTGGGGAAGCCTTGGAGGAGGCATTCTCCACAATGCAGACATCAACATTGTCTGGGTTCCTCACAGACTGGCATAATAAGCTGTGGCACATCTTGGCCTCAGATCCTGATGGTCACTTGGGTCAAAAGTATCCAAAACTTGCTGGCATGATTCCCAAATCCTTTCCTGACTATTAGGACTTGAGATACTATTTCTCACCATTGACAAATTTTTCAGAGGTTGTTAGTGGGCCACCCCCCATGTATGAGGTTAATGTGAGCCAGCCATACCTCGCAGCAATTGTGGCTCTCTCTGAGCAATATTTTGGACTCGATTGGGACTCAGAGGCTATTGTGACCAAGATGCATGCTACTGTCTGGGAAGGTGCTGCTATTTGATGGATGTGCAAGGCAAGTATTTCAACACTTTCAATGTTTTCTCACTGACCAGCTGAGCTTTCAAACAGCTGCCAATGCAACCTCAAGACCCAACCACCTATTGTTGCACTGGTGTGCTCAAGTTTCTCTACCACTGGGAGATTGATACACTTGCATCCAACTTGAAGCTTGCAGTGTTCAAGCTACGATATGATGCAAAACAGTTTGCAGTTGCTGCCCAATCAACATTATCCATGGCATCATCAGATGTCACCCAGTCAAGCCTGGATGGATCGGTCAATGATGGGCAAATGTTTTTCCAAGTCCCTGCTGCAGTTGTTGATTATGCCCTCCCTGACACCATTGTCCATTTCCGGAACAAACACAGCAAGGTGAGACTGCTAACCAGTACTCTCAGCCTATGGACTGAGACGTGTTGACATGCCATTGAATTTAGCATGGTTCAAGTTGACCTCCTAGTATCTGGAGACTCAGACATGTAGGGGTCAACATGGGATTGAAACGAGTTGTGATTTTGAGCACATGGATTGACTCAACAGTCATGGGTGATATACAGTTTGGAGCTAGCTACAGTAATGTATGAGTGTCGTACACAGCAGAAATTTAGTGACGGCAGTGTTTAAGATCGACAGGGCCAGGCTATGATTCAGAGTGGTTAGCATTGACAAATAAACAGGTGGTCTGACAAACAGGCAGTTGGTTTCCAGCTGTGAACCACCACCCATTTCCCCCCCTTCTCGTTTACTGGCAAGTGTGACCAACTTGAATGGTGCGGGCAAAAGTGTCGACAAAGAAGGCTCCAAAGCCATCAGAGTCTCCAAAAAAGACTCACAGGAAATGGCAGATGTCAACTGTCCATGCTGCTGGCATGGATAGCTTGCTCAAACTCATCACCCAGTGTAAGGAGGCTGGAAAAGAGGCTTACCTCAGGGTAAAGAAGACCAAAGCGTGCTATACTGGCCATGTGAAACGAGGTTGCAAATGGCTTGCAGATCACTTCCATACTGTGGGTACAGTGGATTCTGCAAATGAGTCATCAGCCCCTGATGGTGATATTGACATCAACAAGCCATACTGGAACCCAGATTTCTGCAATGCATTTGACTGCATTCCGAATAAGACATTGGACAGAGCACTGGCTCTGTTTCTCACCTACAAAGGTTTCCACCAAAACCTAAGCAAGGGCTCTGTGGAAGGCATATGTGCTGCATTCAAGGCCCTATGGGACAATGCGTGAGTGACACACATCTCCATCCGGTTCATTGCCATGTCACTTGGGCTAAAATGTATGGGCAGTGATGGCGACACTTACTGTGGGTGGTGGCGTTTCAACAATGCCAAGAGACAGTGGACAGGAAACCCGGTTGACTCTGCAGAGGTCGATGACATCATTAGCTCACTGAAACACAAGACAAGCTCTGAGGATGGTGATTGAAAATGCTCACTGCTGATGTCAAAAGATTACATGGCCCATATGCTTGGCTGGTCACAAAGGGCATGTCTGCAGCTTGCAGATGCCTTCAAGGCATTGAGACATGAGTTAGCTGGTGAACTGCAGTCAGGACTGTGTGCACATGTCGAGAACAGAACGTTGGTCACCCAGCACTTGGAACAGATCGTGTTCAGTGCAATGGCATGGACATTGTGGACAAGGCAAGTCCTCGATTTGATTCATGGCAGTCGTGCCAGTGGGCTGAGATGTAGCACTGATCACAGGTGCTTTGAACTCGTCAAACTGTGTCGATGGAATATCATGATTCCCAATCAGAGCACCATCGATCATGTACATACTGAGAAAGTACCTTGCTGGCAAGGAACTGCTGCTGAGTGACCATGAAGTCTTGTTCAAAGTCTACCTCACAAACCACAAAGGGTGGCAGAAGAAGGTGGATAAGGGGGTGTTGGACCAAGATCTTTGATGTGCATAATCAAAAATCCATCAGTCGACCTGCCATGATACTGATGAGAACCACAGGCAATCACTACAAGATATACCCTCAACCTGACCTGCCAGCAATGGATGCCTTTGTCTGGCTGCTGATATGGCTGAAGTGGCTCAAACTCGTTCACTACAAGTGAACACTTGCTTGTGACGATTGTGTGTTTCCCATGATTGGTGCAAATGGAGTGGTGCACCCTCATGAACTGCTCTCCCATGACACTGTCCAGAAATGGATCAACAAAGCAGTTGCTGGTGCTGAGATTCCCAGTTCATTCTCAACTCACTGTTTCCATTGTGGAGGTGCTCAATACCGCTTCATGTTCGCCCCTATTGGACAGTGTTGGACACTGGCCAAGGTCTGCTGGTGGGGAGGTTGGGTGGAACAGGAAAACGTGAGTTTCTGGCTCATGCATGAACTTGAAAGTGAAGAACTCACAGCACTGTACCAACTCATCCCATGTCCCAGCATGATACCCTCATCTGCTATCTCCTTGATGAGCTGTACATGTACGAGATGGACTACAGCGATGCCTTGGCACCTATCCCACAGGAGGCTGACAAGTCGTTTGCAGGCGAAGCAGCCCTTGTTCAACCAATAACAGCTGAGGAGCTGTGGATGGTCCATGTGTCAGTCACAGGTGACGTGCACAAACTGAGGCATGAACTGAGAACAGACATGGGCCACATCACCAACTCGGTAAATGCCCTTGTGGACATTGTCACTCGCATGCAGTCAAGACTTGGAGATCCCACCAGCAGCCTGGGGGTGCCAGTGAGTGGAAACACTGGTAAGTGCACAGACCAACCTCTCCGTCAATGTGGCAGCAGTGGTGTTGACACCTGCCTTTCAGTGGTGTCCAGATGACAAGCGGGAACACATGCACCACTGATGATCAGGATCCCCGCTCGTCGTGACTTCACCTCTGTCCCACTGCCAGCCATGGCAATGCCAGTGTCCAAGCCCTCCGATCAGCATCAGACCCCACTGGCAAGCACAATGGCTGCACCATCACCACTACTACCTCACAACACACAACCAAGCCAGAAATCACCTTTGTGCCTTCAAGTGGACAAGTCTGACAGCCCAACAGCAGGGTTGTACATTCCTAGCGTTCATTCGATGCGCTCTGTCAGTGCAAGCCACTTGAAAGCAGAGTCCTGGAAGGACATGGTCAGGCACTGGGTCAGCAGCATGCCCGAACTCGGGCTGGACACTCTGCTGAAGGACTGGCCCAGGGAGTGGTGGGCCTCAGGTGTCAACCACCACAAGTTCGGCATGCTGCATCACAACTGCACAGTCATCGCAACAGAGTTCCTCGACATGTGAGTGCCATCCTGGCAGCCTTCTCTGATGGTTTGCTCATGCCGCTGGCTGGCCACTGCAAACACCCACAGCTATGAGTCTGATGAGGTGTGCTTCCTCGCCACCTACCCTGAGGCTGAGAGAGGGATCACATAGCTCCTCCAACACCTCTCCCAGTCTTTTTGATGCATGGTGTACTGTAGTTGTCATCACTGTGTGATGCAAATTAACAAAGATTGTCGTCCTCATGTTTCTACAGTTGCCCGTGCACAAGGATGATGCAACAATATTAATGATGCATTGTAATACACGCAAGGCATGCATTACCAATGCATTACTCACTCCCTCGTATCATGTTTGTCCATTAAGTTATCATGCATCATGGTCTCTGACAGCCCATGACAGTCGCGTTACCAGTTTGAGTTAGAGAATGGATGCGTTTCGTGTCCCGACAGTGTGATGGCGCATCAACCACATCAGTCTGTGGTCCAACAAATCTATTTCCCCTGATGGCCCATCAACTAGATCATTTCATTCACAAAGATCTACTCTCCCAATGAGGTAACCAAGAAAATAACTACAATACCTCGCTTGCACCAACCCTGTCTGTGAGTGCCAATGTGATGGTGCCCAGCCATGATGCATGACAACTTGTTGCCAGTGCACGTTAAAGGGTGGCTTGCCACTGCACATACGCACGAAAGCCTTCAAGAAGAGTTGCATCAATGGATGTGAAATCTTTCCCCCACATATCCCAGCACACTGCCTCCCATTCAAAAAACTGCAAGATCCATCGCATCTCTTCAAGCAACAAATCAATCTCTTCTTGCCAGCAATGTGCACGTGCTCTCGCCTTGCACCATTCAATTCGAAGATCTATGTAGCGTATTAGAACATGAAAGAGGCAAAAATGAAATGCATGACGAACCTTCCAATACTCCTTCCATGTCATCATCTGCAACTCCACGCATACTCCATATCCAAGAGAGCTTTCTTGTGCCTTCTGTCTCCCCCTCAAGAAGATCTGACATCCCCTGAATGTCTTGTCAACTTA
Source organism: Retiboletus fuscus (assembly GCA_038093795.1). Lineage (NCBI taxonomy): Eukaryota > Fungi > Basidiomycota > Agaricomycetes > Boletales > Boletaceae > Retiboletus > Retiboletus fuscus. The sequence goes on from JBBPSV010000892.1 coordinate 5,918, forward strand.
GAGGACGAAGGATAGAGCTCCAGCTTGTTTCATTTAATAACAGGGTGAGGTTCGTGAGCGCACTGTGAGCAGCATTGTATTTACTTGCTGCTGCTTCAATCCAACTTTCTATTCCTTTAAGCATGTTGTGGGCGCAGGTATTGGCACCTTGGCCACAAAGGTTTCGATCTTTGAATTTGAGGATATAACTCTGGGTGCGGAGGTTGGACCAGAGGGAATTGAGGGCATCATGAGCTTGGGCCAGTCGTAGCTTCCATTCGACGCGCTGCAGCTTTTCATCACAGAGAATGCTTCGTGGAAGCTTGGAGGGGAGCAGGAGGTTGTATGACTTTGGTGGGATAAGGACGTCGGCATCTGTGGCATTCTTTGCTTGTTCGACAGCCAGGGCTGGCTGGAAGAGTTGCTGCAGCTTCACCCAGCTATCAATACGGCGCTGAAGCGAATTACTTTGCTGAACAAGTCAGACTTCTTGATTGTCCATTGCGTGAAGTCCCTTGCCTGCTTTATCACATTTGAGATGGCATCTAAGGCAGATCATGACCATAAGTCTGGGCTGACATTACAAGGCAGGAACCATAGTAACGTACTGCTGCTCCTCGAGCTCTAGTCCCGTGCTCACCAGTACACTCGTTGTACAGTCTTCATGGAGGATGGCAGTATTGCCCCGTAGTAGATTGTCAGCATCTTGCTTTGCAAGCTCAAGGCGCACCACGGCCATTGTCAATGCTGTTTCACAGAACGACAGGGAATAACAATGAGCATGACAGAACATTATAATAAGCGTTAGGGCTTACTTTCTCTATTCTGTTCATACGGATTTGGTCTGGCTCGATCTTTCTCCCATGCTACAACCTGCTGCTTCCACTTCACCAAATCGTCTGTGTGATCAATGGCAATGCTTGCCTCCAGCTCTTCCAATGCTTCGCAAAGTTCAGCACGCTTTGGGATAGCTGTCTTGAGTTTGGTGAGCATACTGCCCCCTGTCACAAGTTCAGCACCATATGAAAATGCCAGGTTAGGCTGACCACGTACAAAGGTTAGCCACTTTCTTCCAGTTTGAATGGCTGAAATGGTCATCCAGGATATCACGCCTGTTACGGTTCAATTTCCACGAAGTCAATTTTTACCTCACACGCTAAGTTCCCTTAACCTATCTCTTATCTTTCTTATCTTTTCACCTTATCCTTATCATGTCAACGTTTGACATCTTTGATATCTTATCACAGACACTTTCTTTGTTTACCTTTATTGACATTATTATAGAGTTCACTATATCTTAGATCTCTTCATCTCCACGCTGTGCACGGCTATGCACATCGCTTCCTCTTCACATTATGTCTTCTTTCATTTCTGCTATGCTTCTCTTCCATTTCATTCCTGTGCACTGCTGTGCATTACACATCATACTTCTCCTTTAATCACTGCTTCATAGCCTTATGCCTTATGTTTTCCTTCCGCTTTGCTATGCTGCCACATACTCTATCCTTATATAGCTTAATTACTTATTATGTAACATACAGTACTTAGAGTATAAAAGACCAGAAGCCAAGCTGGCTAACACCAGTCTTGTTCTTCTGTGCGTTCCCCAATCTTCTACTTGAGACCCCGTATACGGTCAACACTAGTCAGACTTTGGCTTTCCTCCTCAGTTGGCATACTCCCCTTCGGAGCTTAGGTGCTCTACACTAGGGTGACTACGTTTATCTACTTCCACTCTAGCCAAGTATAAAGGCACTACGACGTTTGCGACCTAGTCAGCCTCTCACGATGACCGCTCATTGCTAGACGCTTTGGGTTGTTTCAACGCCTCGCTCCAGGACCCATCTCCTTAGTGCTAGATGCTACCAGATTGATATTTGCCCATCCTCGTTCAGGGGCCTCCCCATCTATCCGTCCGACACTGGGAATAAAGTTGAAGGAGAATGTTGTCTGGCATACTTCTATGTGTGCCGGAAGGTGGAATTTCGGAACCAGGAAGGTGATGCGCTTGGTTTCTAGATCAAGCTGCAGCGATCGCGGAAGTCTCGTCATATGCTCTTGAAGGTGTTTGGACCACTGACAAGCGACATCGTAGGATACATTAAGCACGTCAACACCGTAGTGATGCATCGCTGAGAAAAATAAATAGTCCATGTTGAGATATCTTGAACAATGAGTGGTCAGAACATACGACAATGGGGTGGCACACAATGACTCGGACATACTTTTCTCCTTTCTGAAGATCACCTACAGCGGTTGGCAGCTTCATATTATGTCATGCACAATCGATGGTGCCTACACCCGTTGCTGCAAGGCCATGATTCACCAATGTATCAGCTCTATTGACCATGAGATGACTCAAACAAGTGCTTCTCTATACCAAGCGTTAGTGAACTGAATATCTTGCCGCCAGGAATAACACTAACCTCTTGAGTAACATTCACCAGTCCCAACAAGTGTGACTTGTATGCAGATTCTTCGACGAAGTAAGCCCATCCTTTGCTGAGACTCGGGTCCACACTATCCTTGGACACTTTCTTGTGCTTCAGCCGGAAGTTGGCGTCCACAGCGATGAAGAGAGCATAGATCCATCTGTTGTAAATTTGTCAGTATTTTCTCGACAGCATGTACAGTGAAATATGCACCGCTTATCTTCACCAACACTGTGGAAATCCTCAGGTAAATTTTTCCCTGGATGTGGACAGGCTGGGCATAAAACTGCACATTCACCCTCTTGCGTGGCTTCTATACCACGAGAGTCAAATGCACGTCCTGAGCATTTAAGCATCTTCAAGTGGCGCCACTCTCGGGCCATTCTGAGGAAAGCTTTATAGCAATTCTGCAATGAACTTATAGCCATGGCATGTTATGCGCTGAAAGTAATGTCATACCTTGATGTCTACAAGCCCAGTGTTGTCCACCTGCTTCAAAAGTGAATTATAGAACTCATAGGCAGATAGCTTGGATTCTAAGGATAGGAGATGGAAGTGTTCTAGTACGTGAAATGTTGCAGTGGTCCTTGGCCATGAGCTTGTTGAAGGAAACCAGGCGCAATGGAGGAGCTGTTGGAAATGGCTGGGTGCTTGTTCGCAATTGCAGAAGTCGAGAGAAACTATGTGAATGCCGTTGATATCAATGACAACGAAAGTGTCGTCGAAGCAGCAGTCTGGTTTGTGACATGGTTGGCCTGGCGCATGCCCCAGCTGAATGTGAAGGCCAAGGGCCTTGAGTGATGTCAATTCGAAAAACTGGCCATTCCACATCTGCACGTTCAAGTTGGTCAGCCCAACAAGCACACAGACCTACAGACCACACAATGAAGAAATACCTTGATCACATGCAGTGGATGGGAAGCATGCATTGCTAGAATGCAGCTACCACAATAGAGAACTCTTCCGAAGCAGTCTTTGCACATGTAACAAGGTGCCATTACTTTGCAGAGAGCGCAGGGCGAGTCAGAACTTCCACCCCTTCCTTCTAATCACAGCATTTCTTGGAGATATATTTCCCGGTCATCTAACCAGGTCAGCAAAGGGTGGGACTGTCAATGGTTCAGTCAGAATCAGTAGGGTAAACGTGTATGAACTCCTTACACCAATGGTGCTTTTCCAGGACATTCCAGAGGGAGCAGCAGAGTCACCTCCTGTTGCCAGTGTGTCCATACTATCCATGTCGGAAATGAAAGGCATGTCATCACAAATACCATGTGGGTGTGATGGAACCGACAAGTTTTCTTGAGAGCTGACGGTAATGAATTTGCATGAGTGGGTTAATGAACCATCCTGGTGTGCCTCATAAGTCGTATGGTGTCGTTTGGTGATTGCTGCAGAGTCACATGACATGAGCATAGTACTCGCCTTTTTGCTATGCTTCTTCTTCAGTTCGAGATGCCGGTTCATGATCCTACTGAGCGCTTGTGCAGTCTTGCTGGCACTTCCAAACTCTGCATTGGATGTGGGGTGTTCCATTGTCCACATAATTCACACATTAACAAGGAGATTATGTATTACTGTACATCACTCCCCACCCTATCATGCATCACAGTGCGCTGGTGCTGGTCCACCTAAGTTGATAAGCAATTTGAAATATGAGATAAGATCTATGCAAATCAACATCATACTATCTACAACCTCCTCTGACGCTTTGTACATGTGCAGCCAGGAACTACCCCAGACAAGGGAATGGCTGGCTTCTGTGGGGGAGACTCCTTCATGCACAATTTGTATTAGTACATGACTAAACCAAATGTGAGTTTCCCTTACTGGCTCAGGTTTGACTGGATCTTTGTAACTTGTAATGGGAGGAGCATAGAGATCACTGTTGCCCTCCGTTGGACTTCTGCGCAGACGGTCCTCCGAGTCGACCACTAGTATCTGGAATGTCTGTATCTGTCGCTTGAATACCAGAATGGAAAGGTAAGACTGTACTAATACATACCACAGGACCGCCAGTGTCATATGCAAAAGTCATTGCAAATGATTGGAGGGTAATCTCTTGTGGAAGAGAAATTTTGACAATTTGGGGATCCGCTGAGTCAGTCATACGTTGGTGTGATGAGTGGTGGTAGGGGATAAACTGCGGCAAGTTTCACTCTGGATGCTCCTTATGTATCTGGATTTCCCAACTGATTCGATGAGCATAATGCATGAACATGCACACAACCCACAGCCGCCTGTGGGGACACTTATTCCTAAAGCGTAACATATGTTGTTCGAGGCTTGGAAGTCCTCAGAAGCCCTCGGAAGTATGGCATCACTTCCAGTATAGGTCAAAGTCCCATTGCTCAGATTGTCGCTTGACTTACCAACTGATTCAAAGATCAGGAACAGGAGCCACAACCACGTGTTGTGATGTCACTTTGGAACCACTTGGTGCTTGGTCTCTTCCATTGTCAGCCCTGTATTCACACCTTCCCAGTATGAGTTGCACTGGATCCAGGTAAGCCCGAAAGAATTTGAGCTCTGTTGGTAGCATATAAAGCTATGACCATCACTCAAGAAACATCACTGTCACCCTCAGCAACCACATCAACATGGCCAAATCTGACCTTGGTAAGCATTTATCCTGAAATGGCATGTGTTGCTCATGTTATGACACAGCTACTGTGCTTTCTCTGTTGGCGGACATGACTCTCACACCTGCTGAGGTGTCAGAGGTAATGTCAGCCATTAAGGTCAGCACTCCTGCAGGTAGGATTGTAGGACCTACAGTCGGTGTTGCTACCCAAGGAGTCACTGCCAGTGACACTGGAAACGATGATGCTAAAACCAAACCAGATGATGTTATCACCTCCACTGATTCAGTGCCTCCCAATAATGGAATGCTGATCCCTCTCCCTGACTTGCCTGTCACCATAGTCAAGATCAATGGGGAAACCCACTTCCAGAAGACCTACAAAAGTTTCGCTTTTGATGTCCCAGCAGAAGGATCTGGTGGGCCCTTCTATCTTATTACTAGGGGTTACCGAGTTGGAATCATCGACAACTGGTGCATATGATGACACAAACATTGTTGATGCAGCTCACGAGGGATGACAGGTCCATTGCTTCTGATGTGGTCTCTGGAGTTAGTCAGGCCACTTACTGCAGGGTGAAGTCACTGCACGAGGGGCTTGTTAGGATGCTGAGAGCGATAGACTCTGGAGTGGTGAAGCGTGTGGTAAAGGAGTAGCTGCTTTCGCTCCTGGTTGCCATTGACAGTAAAGTCAATTCGAGATTGATGAAACAGCTGCCAATCACAGTGCAGCCAGAATGTGTCTCGTATGCCATATCTAAATTAGTGTTAATAATATGTCTTGTTCCAGCATGTGGATGACATCCTTGATTCAAGCACTTCACCCAATTTGCTACCGATGAGTCATCAGCCTGTGAGACCTCACTGTTACTGAGTAGGTGCACTGATTTTTCCTGTGAACTCATGCAAATGCAAGTAAGAATCTATGAGCTGCAATCTCTCTCAGACAGGGTGATTAACTGAACTGCATCAACAAGTATCTCACTACCAGGTATCATGTATGTTCATTCTTATCTATGTCCACTTTGTAACTTGCACACTTTTGAATCTCTCGCCGACATGGGTACACTCAGGGGCAAGTCTGCCAGTCCAAATGGAGGTCTCACAGGTTTTGGAGATATCAAAGCTGTTTTGGGTAGTATGAATGAGATCTCAGCGAGATTGTTGAATCATAGCCTTATTTCTCCAGGTGTGCTTCCAATAACATTTTCATTCTGAGCTATTTTAGACATGGCACTGCTGCTATCTACAGTACCGACACAATTGGTTTGACCTATTCCCTTCCAAGCAGGCTTTCCATTGGTGTCAATGGTTTATATTATTATGTTGGGTCATGGTGGGTGGACAATTTTTGTGCTCGTACGCAGTGATGGCACCAGTGACTTGGACAACAGACAAGCAAGGCGATTTTTTACAAGACTGGCTACCGAGGTATTTTGACCATACTGAGCAGAAGGATTATCATCGCTTCTGGCCAGGACTGTACACTACGTGGTTTGCCAGGTGGCCTGAGAGAGTGGCTAAGTTCCCCAATGTTATGGGCCCGCTAACAAGCTTACAAGAATCTGAGCTTGGGAAAGCGGTCGAAGCACGGAAAGTTGTGAGTGAAGGTGTTTAGTGTTTCGAAGTCCAGTTGGCAACTGGTATGGCAACTGGCAACTGGACTGGACCACAACTGATCGCAACTGGACTGCAGTTGTGGGTTGCCTGGTTTTGTAAAGTTGACCAGTTGCAGTTGCCTGATTTTCTGATGGTCAGGCAACTGGTTGCAACCGGTGTACAGCCACCCCCTATTTACTATACTATTTTTACTATTTTTGGTGATTTTTTGGT
>JBBPSV010000893.1:0-12737 GCA_038093795.1 Retiboletus fuscus
TCACGTGCTCGAGCTGTCGTTGGATGAACGCATAGACGGCTTTGGCAGTGTCGACGGAGGCGACGACGACCTGCTGTACGGTGATGTCATCCCAGTGGTGCTGTTCGCCATATTCGACGAGGACGTCACCGAGGGGGACGTGTGTCGTGAAGAGGTCGCGGTACTGCTGGTGTTGGAAGGACACGAAGGTGCTGCCGACGTAAAACGTGCCGGTCGCGGTGATGGAATAAAAGAGCAGTCTCGTGACGACACCCTTGGTCTTGCTGGGTGCCGAGGAACTTGCGGTGGTGGCTCCTGCGGTGGTGGTGGGGGTGGGAGTCGCGTTGGTGCTTGCCAGACGCTGTCGTGATGGACGGGTGAGGTTTGGAGGCGGGAAAGGGTGAGAAAGGGTGCTCACTGTCCTTGGCCTGACAAGGGCTTTGGCGGGGGGTCGTTTGGGGACGGCGATGGCGCGGTACATCGTCTGCAGCAAAACTGGCGTCGTCCTTGCGAGTGTACCCAGCCCGGAAATTTCCGTGTGACTGTTCCCGGTGTCGCACGCCGCTACACCCGCGTGGGTCGATGGCCCGTAAGGTGCTCCATTCAGAATGGAAATGTAGTTCGCAGACAAGGTGGCATGTGCTATGACAATGCGCAATCCCACCATAAAGACTCAAGTTCTTTTCGGGACTCGACGTTTCAACACACATAACATGCAGGGCGCACAGTCAACCAACGACGACCATGTCCGCGTACTACTCGCACCGAATCGCGCACGAGTTTAAAACACCATCTGCCATTCACCAGTCAGCTCCACCCCGTGACCTAATCCTGACCACACCGGCTTGTCGTCGGGTCGTTTCTCGTCGTAGATCTTCACTATGCACAACCCCTCGAATTCCAAGAGTCGCTTCACTTCGACCCTATAAGTACCCTGGAAAAACGAACATGGCCGCACACCCTTGAATACCGCGCGTCCCGTCTTGTCGCATGGACCGCTGCCTTGATAGCTGGGATGCCAGTGAGAAAACAGGGCGCGGATCGTGGTGCCGTCCCCGTAAAGTCCAAATAGCGTCGCCGAGATGGACATGCCACACCCCGAATCTGTCCCTATATCGTATACTTCATCTGCAGCGGGCAAATAATCTTCGACGTCCGCGATAAACTCGAGATCGCGTGGGATACCGAGTTTTCCGAGAACTGTGAGCGACAGGTCAGAACGAAGCACAGGAAAGGCAGTGACGCGGGTACATTTAGCGAGAGACATAACTATAGAAGAAAAGGGTTTCGAACGAGGATCTCGTGTCTAGCCTGGTTGAACTAGCTCGGTTCAGCAGGGAAACGGGATGCTGCTTGGGACATACGTTATTGGTCAATCGGGGGTGGAGCAGAAAGCAACCACTCGGACTTTGCCTGGCTTTTTATGCACGTTCACTTTATTGATGGAGCCATTATATAAGTATAAATGGAAGCAGAGGGTAGATGGGTGACCATGAAATGGACAGCGGATAAAATCTGGGGTGTCATTTACGTTGTGTAGCCTAATCAGACGAACCAATCGGAATTTGCCGGACGTGAAGCTCGAAGTGAACCAGGAAACTGAGAAACATGAGCGTCACTGGGGGACTCGGACGGTGAGGTACTGCCGTACTTTCCTTGGCGATCCATAGATCAAAACAGCCTGAGGCATCGGAGTTCATGTGCCGTCAAGTCTCCCCTCGTCCAGCTCAGCATCTCCATCATTTGCTTCAGTTTGTCCACGCACTGGCAATCAACTACGCTCGACCCCGCGAACAACCACTGAACCCTATATATGTGAGATTCGGGTTGGATTGTTTCGATTGCTGAGCATATATTCACGAGGACAAGCTTTCTCGGTCACTCCAGACACTTCAAGCTGCCCTACAACAACGTTGGACGTACACAACTTAGCACAAATCTAGAACTTGATTTGTCCGCCTGGTGGCGGGCGTGTCTCTCGTATATTTTCGCCATGCACAGCGTCACAGGTTTCATGAGAGGCTTCACTTCGAACTGTGTCGTTTCAAGTTACACGTCCCGTTAAGGTGTGAAAATGTTTCATGTTCATCGTTCGTTTCTGATGGTATCAGCTGATTACGGTGTTCCTTCCAGTATCCTCTATCGAAAGAGTCGACTCATCAATATGACGACATTTGAGATCTTATTTGAGATTCTTGGCCTCAGTTTTCGGTCTCCAGAGTAAGAGACGCTTCATGTTTGCCTTTCCTGCATAGCTGATGGCTAACAAGTGAAGCGTGTCCACTGTCACGAACACGATCGCATATGTTGCTATTGCCTTCGACTTTGAACTTTGGTCCATGACAACCACCGTTATCCAGCGGGCACGTCTTGAACATCTCGCGCTTCTCTTGTGTGCTAGCTGTTACCAGAAATCCGATATCGAGGTTTGATTGTCTAAATTCAACCTTATGCGCAGATTGTTATTTGCTATGCAATCGTCATGGTACCCTCGTGAATGTACTGAGCGTTGTCATGCAAGCTCATTTCTCTGCGAACTGTGTTATCAAACTCGTCACGTCATATACAGTGGCGAGCGTTTGCTTTGGTACGCGGAATAGTTTGGCTTGTATGGGGCCCGAGACACACTCATTGTGATGACTTTGTAGATCCTGCTCGTTGCCTTCGCCGCGTGCTTCCTTTACCACCGGCGCGACTCGCGTTGGACGCGGTCGTATCACTCCTGCAAATCCCGATCATGTGTATGAAGTTTGCAGAAACTTTTCGGTCGCACGGATCGTATTGCTATAGCTTGGATATGAACCGTCACCCGTTCTCGTCTGTCAAGCCGTGATCATGGAGATCAGGTTCAGTACTTCTTTCATTGCAAAGTCTGAGCTCGCAAGCGGTTGGCTTACGTTACAGAAGGTGCTGCCGCCTATCTGGAACGATGGAATTCACAAGGCTGCTCTCGGTTTACTGTTTCAGCCACCGCGAGAGGGTGGGTCGATCCCAAAGGCTGTCAAGTATCCCCAGATGCTTTCTGTGGTGTTGCTTGCACTTCGCTAAGGGTTGTTGGGATATTTAGACAGTCAAGTCCAAGGTGAGTTCTACGTTCCTCGATGTGGGAGAGAATCGTTGACATCACTTCGACATAGGACCGTCGAGGCTTGTCGTCGAGCGAATTCTGGAAGACCTGGTCGATCTTCACAAAGCACCTGCGTCGTTTCGTCAACCGTTCAAATCACGGAACCCGACTGCATCCTCATCGAATGTCTCGTCTGCACCTGGAAACGACCACCCCAAGGCATCCACACGGCTGACCGACTTTGGGTTATTGCTAGCGATGGGGGATCACGTATCACTAGCAGTAGGTAATCAAATGTACAGCGTGATGTGCGGTTCGAGACATGGCTGACGTCGTTGGTCATGCAGATTTTGGATATCACCAAGCCTAGATCTCAGCCGACGAGTACTGTCATAACGCCTTCCTGCAGTAAACTCGTATCCGTTCAAGAAGAGGCGCTGCTCAAGAGCACCAGTCGTTTGGATCAGTCGAGGAGTACAATCATTGCTGCCGATCGGGAACGCTATCGGAAAACGGTCATCGATATGTAAGGCACGATTTGTTTGGTGCAGTGCGTAGTTAATGGCCGATCACAGGTGCCAGCGCCAACGGCGTATCCGGATGATTAGCGAAGGTGTTCTGGGTGGATGCTTGGAACACGACGTGTGGTGTCATCTCGTACCTGAACGAATTTGGAGACCGGACGAATCGGAAGGCCCAAATCGGACGCGGAGAGTTGTGCCTCCCAGTTTCCCTGATGTTCGCTAAACAATGTTCAGGAACAAGCCGGAACCGTTTGCAGGGTCGCCTGGTCTGATGCATCACGCAGAGACCAATAGCGCGACAAATGACGAGAGAGATGCTGAGGTCTCATCCACCCTGCAGGCGGATGCCTCGATCAAGTCCAAGGATGATAGGGATGCGTTTTCGGACGACAATGGTAACGCGCTGATGGGCGAGATCAAGGAAGACAAGCATCGTAGGGTCAGGCATGAATTCAAACCAGGGGATGTTGTCGAGGCCGTGAGCGCCATATGCCGCGTGTCGGGGGTGGATTCCTATCGTGGGCATGTTCACTTTCTTTCGTGGACTCGCCTTTGACGTTTCTCATACCAGCCGGGATTCTCATTCTCACGTTTACGTGTTGGACGGACAGATCGAGAACGACGTGGGCGAGCTGACCGACATGATCGACACGCCAAAAGGGATTTTTTCCTTGCTGGCAGTAGATTTCCCAGGGGGCACGGCAGTGATGAATTGCGAGCTGCACGATCCTTGCGCGCGTGCGTCATACTCACAGGCACATAGGCCGTTCGAACACATTGCAGGGCTTTCAAACAAGCGATTTGTGTTTTGAGACATGGCATGAGTATGTGATCCTCTTGTTTTTCGTAATATCGAACCTCGGCTCAAAATGAATCAGTCAGAAAACCTTCAAGGACAGTTGAACACTGTTGGCCGTCTTTCTGGATGACGCCCATCATCATGACATATCACAGAGGCTACACTGACAGGTCATCATCATACACCATTCAACCCACGAGCACGTGTCGACGCTCGAGCTAGTAGTATTACGAGAGATGAGTACAGCGATACCAAAGAGCAAGGGAAGAGCGGGACAGACTGCACGCGACAAGGCATTGGCGACGGCTCAACGACAGTGGCAGGGCAGAAAGGTCAACAATGTGGGTGGACCAGTTTTTTTTGTTTTGTTTTTCTACACGGTTCTCGGCTGAGTCGATGGTTGTTAGTACATGTATCTGAGCATCGTGAACCAGCGCCTGGGACGCACGCCGAAAGATGCGACACAGCATCCAGCGTACGCTTTCCTGTTAACATCAATCTGTGTTTTCCTGACCAGTATTCGAAAACCTGTTTTTGAAGAATTATGGCTTGGAGGTCTTAGATCTGTCCTCGCCCAATTCACTCCAGGAGTATGTCGTCACTGGTGCCCTTCCACCCCAGCGGGTTATATGATTCGGTTTGTATAATTGGTCAAAGCCAATGGGAGCTTTGACACCGGATCGTTGAGATCGCTCGGAGTCAGTACCAGTATCAAAACTTGGAAAGTGTCGGGGAGAAACCATTTCTTTAGGTAGTGAAGTAGGTATTAAAGCTTATACCAATTAATATGTAGCACTGTCATACTGAATGCAGAGGTTATGAGTATGAAAAAAGAATATTGCACTATTAAAATATGTTCGCAAATGTTTTTCTGTAGCACCAGAAGAGAACTGCAGTGTGTTGATAACTGAAAAGCAAGGTGGTAGGATTTTGACACCCTAACACACCACAGGCAACTACTCTCAAACTAAGATAAGTATCAGAAAGATGTTTGAATTTTCAATATCCTGTGACATAGTCTACTGTACAATTCAGACAGTCTGGCAAATTTACATGAAAATGCATGGTAGAAAGGATCATAAGTGGACTGAAGAGTCATTTCCAACAAGACACCCAGGACTCTCCAAACAAAGAACAATCAACATCAAGCTGATAGATGTTATTAGAAGTTATGACTGAAGAATGGGTAGGAAGATAAAAGGTATTGCTATTCCAAGAGGCAATCCACCCAAAGCAAGTACCATCAGAAGATGTAATCCAGTCATCTTCTTTATATAAATCATGAAAAAAGGCAAGCTTTTGTGTGTTCCATATCTTGATGCAATAGTCATCGGACCCAGAGATGATATGATTCCCATCACATGAATAAGCAACAGAGGTGACACTTGATATGTGCCCCTCAAATGGGCCTGCCACACACTGACCAGTGATTGCATTCCAAACCCTAATGGTTTTGTCCCTTGAGCCAGAGACAATATGAGTGCCATCAGGTGAACAAGCAACAGAGGTGACATCTGATGTATGCCCCTTGAATGGACCTGCCACACACTGACTGGTGGTTGCATTCCAAACCCTAATGGTATTATCCCTTGAGCCAGAGACAATATGAGTGCCATCAGGTGAATAGGCAACAGACATGACATTTGATATGTGCCTCTTGAATGGACCTGCCACACACTGACTGGTGGTTGCATTCCAAATCCTAATGGTTCCATCCTCAGAGCCAGAGACAATATGAATGCCATCAGGTGAATAGGCAACAGAGGTGATATAAGATGTGTGCCCTTTGAATGGACCTGCCACACACTGACTAGTGGCTGCATTCCAAACCATAATGGTCTTATCCTCAGAACCAGAGACAATGTGTGTACCATCAGGTGAATAGGCAATAGAGTTGAGATAAGACATGTGCCCCTTGAATGGACCTGCAACACACTGACTGGTGGTTGTATTCCAAACCCTAATGGTCTTGTCCCGAGAGCCAGAGACAATGTGAGTGCCATCAGGTGAGTAAGCTACACTGGTGACAGTTCTCGTGTGCCCTTGCATGATATGCAGATCTGCTGGCCAACTGCTTGGATGTCCTGAGCTGATTGAGACATGCTTTTGGAGGTGGTGTACCCAAATTTTACACAGTGAAGAACTGGTGGGAGTCTGAGGCATGGCTGATAGGTAGATATGTGGGGTGGATTGTTTGAGAACAGGAGCAAACACTTGGATGAATTGGAATGCTTCTGATGCTAGAGTGGAAATGTCTTGACCCTAGTAATATCTTGTTCAGTACTCATCACATACCATTATGGTTAATCTTACCTTGGCCCAGTTTTGCAGGATAGTGCAGGTCTTTAGGGCAGATTGGATGAACAATGGAGAGGAATGTGAGAGAAGGCTGATAACTTCAAGCCAGTAGGGAAAAAAGTTCTTGAAGAAGAGTGTGACTTCATTCAATAGGCCTGGAGTAGGGTTAACATGTTGCAGGTGGTCCATCCAATATTGGCATGAGTACACCAGGTGGGAGGGGATGGCCTTGTTTACCCGACTCGCCAGGTCAGGGATGGCAGTGTTATAGTCTCGAGAGTCCTTGAGGTCACAGATGTTGAATCTGAGCATACTTCGCATACATGAATGTAATGCCTGTCCAAGACAGAGAATGCTGGGATTGGATGTGGACATAGAAGGTAGAACTGCGGGTTTCATCTAGTAGAAAGTCACGGAATGAGGTATGAAGTGGACGGATGGACTTCTCTTCATCAAACACTCCATCAAGCAACGACCCCATGGGTCTGATGATATCTCGGACATTCAGGTTTCTATCTGACTGGAAAAGAACAGAAAGGGATGTGAGAGAGAGGGGCTCATTGAGTGCAAGCACGACAGCCATGACATCTCTAAAGGATTGTCGAGTCTTATCCAAGGTAAATAGCTGGTCTAGTATAGTCCAGTATAGCTTATCTAGAGGGCGGATGGTGGCACTATTGTCGGTTTGCAAAAGTACCTCAAGTCGTTGGCATGGACTGAGTCCAATAGCACCAAACCCTTCGATGAAGTTGCACGCAGTGGATGCCCACTGGAAGAGACGCTGGGAATGATGGACAAGTGATCGACACCACTCTTGGTTAGGCCAAGAAGATTCGAGTTCAGCATACTGGTGAAGGAAATGGTGTATAAACTTCTGGATATCGCTGTCGACGACATCCTGGGAGACGTCGCCCATTTGTTTATGGACCAAGTGTGGGCTAGACGGAAGCGTGGAGAGGATGTCACTTTCCGGGCGAGCAGTTATGAGGAAGCGAAAGTTGGCTGGAAGGGAGTTATCGGCGATTTGCTTAGATATGGCTCGTAGAAGTTGTTTGCGACTAGTTTGATCGCCACTTTCATCAAGCGCATCGATGACGATGACCAAAGGCCCAATAGCATCAAGGCGCTTGCTGGGTTCGATGATGAGCTTCTCAACCTGCTCAAAGGGCGACGACGACGTGCGAAGCGCTCGATCCCCTTTCACGATCTCCCACAGGGCAGATTTGTACTGGGGATCGTGATCGGACAGGTCACGCGCAATAGTACTGAAAAGATTTTGCGGGTTCCGCCTTGCAACATCGGTACTGGCAAAGCAATACGACGAGCCCAATCGCTTTTGCTTGTCGTACAGTCGAGCGATCGAGTGAGCCACCGCAGACTTGCCCGATCCAGCGAGGCCGGTGAGAAGGCACAATCGCGGGGCATTTTCATCGGGATCGTTGAGAATGTCACAAATCTCGCGGAGGAAGGACTCGCGTGTCCCTGGAAGACATCCCTTCTCCTGGGAATACCTAGCACCGAATGCATACGGCATGTCGTTCAGGTCGATCGATTCCGCTATGCTCAATGTCCGTGAACATCTGACGGCAGCCTCAAGAGGTCGGACATACCGATGTGTTCCACCTTGTTCATCATACGAACGACAGTGATCTCTGTCTGCACTGCAATTCCCTCTAAGAGTGTGGCTTTGAGTTCTCGGAACTTGTTCTCAAAATCCGTTATCTTTACATCGATATTGGAGAGCGTGTACTTCGCCGTCCGAATCCCTGAGTACGGAGATCAGAGATGAGCATTGTGAATCCGACAACGACTGACAGAAGTTCTTTTGCTTGGTATGCTCGACAATAAAGTATCCACACTCTGCCACCTGCTGTATAAGCAGTGTGATCGTGTTGATGTGCGCCTTGATTGCCTTCAAGGGATGGGCATCGTGAACGAACGTAAAGACGTCACTCATGGTGCCTGCTAAGCGAATGATCCGATCGTCGCGATCTTTCTGGTTTACGAGTACCTATGTCAACCACCGCCATCATTCAGCAATAGTATAAATATCGAGAAAGAGACGGACCTTGCTCGCATATGATATAACAGACCAAGCGAGCGCCGCATATGGATGCATCTGTACGACATTGAAACCACGAGGGAGTCAGGACACTGAATACCAATACCTGTGCGATCCCGGCCACAATATCGTTAAACAGCTCCAATTTCTGTAACAGAATGCCCCATGTAGCGTCAAAAGCCAGTGCTTGGGCCACGATGTTTGTGCCAGTATCAACCGCCGAGCTCAGTCGGCCGACGACCATGGGCGTCGATCCGAGTGCACTGACCGTTTCGGTCGCCCTAGTGACGGCGTCCGCAGCCTGACGTTCGTCCACATCAACGTCCCCCAGTGGCTCAGCAGTCAATGCAAACTTTATCGTGATTTCCGAAAGATCGGACGCATCAGAGGTATCTCTGGGAAGAGGTTCTTCAAACACTATGATCGGGCAATCGCATTAGTAGAACATGTCATACAGTGTCTTCGTACCGCTGTCTTTCAGTTTTTCCAACAACCTGCAGATGGTAACAGTGAGACTTCCAACCAGCTCGTCCTTTGCAATGCGGTGCTTCTGGTAAACCTTTATAAAGAGGACGGAGCGATCGTGCCCATCACTGACAATACTTCATTTCGCTGACGTATAACAATGAACATAGACCCACAAAAATAGTTCCTCATCCCAAGATGTACGATTTTTTGTCTCTTTTGCATTCTTCGTCCGCCGCGACGTATTGCCTGAAGAAAATTCGACACAGTAGTGCCTCGCACCTGTGAGCTTCCGCCGTGCTTGGGGTGCGAATTTCGATGTCTGAATGAAGGTCAATGAGTATGCAATAGGACTAGCGTAGCAACCTACCTTTGACAGTGATCGTCTTCGCCCTAGAACCACTTTCAGCATATTCCGGACAATGTTATGAGCGTCATAAATATACATACACGATTGGGTTCACGCTTTGGGTTAGGTTGGCTGTATTCATGATGCTATAGGCGAAGCTGGCGGGTATTTGATGACTGAGAGGAGAGGTAGTAGGTAGGAGCCGAACAAGTCTGGTTGCAATGCGGTACCGGGTACAGCCGCCAACTGACACACTGTGCATGGTGGCGACACTACCATACCTCCTATTGACTCGGGAGGAAACAGTCGATAAATCACCCCAGTGAGCCGCTGTGGAAGTTTATCACACCTCGCCGGCAGAGCCTGCCATGTAACTTATACGGGGTTGGATCATCCCAAGTTCCAACACTGGCACAACACGAATCTTGTACGAGGCCAGAGCTTACATAACAATGCCAAACAATCGACTCGGAAAATCTAGTTTGCACCGAAACTTGGTGTGCCGATGTCAGCGAATACGCTGGGGAAGCGCAAGGTGAGGGACGAGGAGACCCCGTCAAACAGCGCTCAAAGTCATGGGTGAGTGCTCCTGCGCTCGGAGTAATAAAGCACGACCTCATTGAAATTACACAGTTCTACACTGTTCGTATCCAACCTACCATATGACGCGACATCGACCGATCTTCAAACCGCTTTCTCCGATCTCGCACCTGTACGCTCCGCATTTGTCGTCCTCGAGCACGGGTCTAGTATCTCCAAGGGCGTCGGATACGTTTCCTTTTCTATCAAGGAAGATGCTCAGACAGTATTCGAGTCAATCACTACGAACGGCATGACTATCAACGGCAGAAGTATACGAGTGCTGTGGGCCGAGAGTAAAGTGATTTCATTATCGCACTCCCCAATCTTTTGCCATTGCTCACCGTTTCCCCAGCCGAAAAACAAGACGAAGGACCGGCCGAAAGCAGAGAATGTGAAAAAAGAAAAGGGGACTCCTATGCAAAGTTTACCAGCTCAGAAGGTCAAAGATCCTCTTGCTATTCGGACGATCGTTGTGTCTGGCTTGCCATCTTCGATCAACGAAAAGACGTTATGGAAGAAGCTCCGCAAGTTTACGGGCGCGGAGAATGTGGAATGGCCAGCGAAGACAGATGGAGGTGAAGATCCATTGACGGGTAAGCTCGGTCTTTCTCTTCTGTATTCTAGGGCACTCATTCGCTGAGTCTAGCGCATGTATTGTTCTCATCATCTAGTCTTGCGCAGGACGCCGTCAGCAAACTCCATGCCCATATCTTCAAGGGTAGCCTGCTTTCGGTCACGCTGAAGAAGCGACTTGACAATCTCGCCAAAACCGCTATTAAAAGTATATACCGTTTATTCAACTATCTACTTATGTCCGTGATTCACGTTTCATCACATCACCTATAGAAATCACCTCTGGAACCGCCCCGCCCCGAGCCAGTCGCCTCATTGTTCGAAATCTTCCCTTCGATGTCACCGAACAGGATTTGCGAGCCGTCTTTCTTCCGTACGGCCCCATCCACTCGATTCATATGCCAATAGCAGAAGTCGATGATGTCAAGGCCGAGGATGATGCTGAAACGCAAGGGTCCCTCAAAGCAACTCGTTCTAAAGGGTTTGCGTTCGTTTGGATGTTGAGCAAGAAGGATGCGGAGTCTGCGCTGGAAAAGTGTAATGGAATGAAAGTTGCGGCTGGGATGGCGAGCAGTATGGTATCGGACAAGCAAAAAAGAAAGAAGCAGCGTCGGGCGGAAAAGAAGCGTCCAAACAATAAAAGTGAAGAAGGGGAGACGGCGGAGGAACCCGAACATACCGAAGGTGGGGGCAAAGAGCGGGTGATAGCGGTCGACTGGGCACTTAGCAAGGAGAGATGGGAGAAAGAACAAGTAAAGGTTGACGAAGTAGCTGATGAGGTGGAAGACGACGTGGAAATGGACGACGCAGAAAGTGCGAGCGCAGGCAGGGATGGTGAAGCTGACAGTGAACCCGAGCAACTGGGGCTTCATGATGGTTCGGAGGACGAAGATTGGGAGGATGATGAAAACGATGGCGATGATAGTGAGTTGCCTGAGCGTGACAGCGACGACGAACAGCTTCAAAAACCACAACTACCCCATATTGATACCGGAAGCACACTCTTCATTCGTAATATTCCGTTTACTGCTACGGAGGATGAAATACGCACGCTGTATGCTTCTCCTTTTCTTGTATGCAGTCCACTTACCCATAATGACAGATTTCGCGCCTTTGGCCCACTTCGATATGTCCGCCTTACAGTCGATCCCGAAACCGAGCGTCCCCGGGGAACCGGATTCGCGTGCTTTTGGAACAAGGAAGACGCGGACAAAGCCATTAAGCAAAGCGAAATATTGCGCGCAGAGACCATGGGCACCCAGATGCAGGTAAGCATGCACTTACGGCCCCAGGATACACATACAATTACAAGACTCTAGCCTCCCAAAAACCCGTTTTCCTTCCCTTCCCTTCTCACCCCTGATCCGTCCGCCGGTGTCGCGAAAAATTTGGTACTGCATGGTCGGACGCTTGATGTTGTCCGCGCAGTCACTCGAGATCAAGCTGCAAAACTCAAAGAAGATGGGGAAAAAAGTCGAGAAAAAGCCGACAAACGAAATCTCTACCTATTGCGCGAAGGAGGTATGTCATTCTCCGCCTTTCTTAGCTGGTTCTGGCTGAAGACATCCTAGTGATTCTACCTAACAGCCCTGCTGCCGAGACAATTCCCCAGGTCGAGCTGGAGAAACGTACGAACTCGTTCAATGCCCGCCGAACGATGCTCCGTGGCAATCCATCTCTTTATGTTTCCAAAACACGGCTCAGCATACGTCAAGTACCACTGTTTGTTACCGAGCGTGTTCTCAAGCGACTCGCGATCCACAGCGTTCGGGAGTTCAACGCGGAAGCCAAAAAGGGTATCCGGGAAGGCCTGAGTCCTGATGAACTCGCCGAGCTTGTTGAAGTTGACGACCAAGACAACAAAGACATCGTCAAAGTAGAGCAGGGCATCAAATCGAAGAAGCGCAAGGCTAAGGCAATGCGACCTACGAGCGTCCAGCAGGCAAAGATCGTACGGCAGTCTGACCGTGTCGACCCTATCACTGGGAAAGGTCGCAGTCGCGGTTATGGTTTCATCGAAATGCACACACACGCCGATG
>JBBPSV010000894.1:0-12712 GCA_038093795.1 Retiboletus fuscus
GACCATTGGCTATGAAGTTGGTTGTGGTGATGGTGGAAATGGTGGTGATGGTGGCGTCAGTGAATGGGTTGGCATTGGTATGGTGTCAGTCCAGAACAGTATTGGACTAACCATGGGTGATGGCATCGATGGTAGTGGTGGTAATGTAGTGGTCCAGACCAATGCTGGACTCATCTGTAGTGACAGTGATGATGACGGCAACGATGGCGGCGATGACTTTGTAGGTGGTAAGGATAGTGGCAGCGATGATGGTGTCTGCGGGGTACTTTCGATGTGGACCGAACTCAGCATGCAACAGGTTCCTCTCCCCTTCTCATATCCAAGGTAGAGCTTCAGGATGGCAATGACAAATGACTCCCAATCAGGTGGGATGGCCTCGGCTTTGGGAAGTGTTTCCCAGAGCTCTGCCTCGTCGAGCTTGGCGTAGCAAATTGCAGCTTGTGTCAGTGTGGACTTCAGTAGTCCAACCAAGTCGACTAAGTCTTCGATGTTGTCTAAAAAGTTCAGGAGGTTAGTTGGTGTCCCATCAAATAGGGGCATGTCAGGTGATCTGTGGATCGGTAGTCTGAGGAATGGGTTAGTCATCATGACAGATCGGGTATGTTTGGCCGGTTCATGCTAAAGATGGACTTGGTACATAAATGGTGGTGGAGGCATAGAAAAAGGGACGCTGTAGAAAAACAACGGAAAGTTCAGGTTAACTTTCCTATATGTAAAGGGTACGTTCGTTCGTCCCTATAAGGAGGTCCAAAGGCGGAGGTGGTATGCCGGATGGAAGGTGGTCCAAGGAAGAAGGAGAGGGTCCAAAGGTAATCCAGACCAAGAATCGGTAGTCCGGAGGTACGTGCAATAGTCCGGACTCGTTAGTCTGAGACAAAAGGCGGTCGGTGATGGCAAAGACGATGGGGACGTGTGGATGGATGGACGTGCAGTGCGGAAGATACGTGCAAGGAAAACCGGAAGATACATGAGAGGAAAACCAGAAGATGTATTTCAAACAGGATGTACAAGACTTTATAGTCTGGACATATCCTGGACTGTGAAGGGTTGATGAAACGACAAGTACAAACTCTAAAAAGCGGAGGGAATATGAAATGATACGTTGTGATGACGGTGACATATGTCCAAGACCGAAAAGGATATATCGAAACGACTACAAAGTGATAAGGTGAAACCGACACAGACTGGACTAAGACAACGTGGACCAGATTGACTCGGATGGACTCAGATTGACTTGGACAGACTCGGATAGTTGTCGGATATGCTCCTATATGAGAACAGAGATCCCCAGATCTCTACATCCGCGGGGTACTTTAAATGCTGACTGTCCCCAGTCAGCGACTCGATGGGGTGATGCGTGAGTCCGTGTGATACGTGATGTGGCTCATGGGGACAGTGCGATGCGAGGATGTGGCAGTGTACGACTCTGGTGATGACGCGGACGGACAGACGTGGATTGGACGGACGGATGACGATGCGACGATGAGTGCGTGGGTCGATGGGGTATGACGTGCAACCAGATTGATGACAGGGTGATGGTGATGGAAGTGAGACGGATGATGTGTGGGTCCGTGCGATATGATGTGCATGATGTGGTATGAGCGACAGCGATGGTGGTGGATTGGACAATGGATAGTCTGTGGATGGTTTGCCTGCTCTTCTCATGTGTGATGGTGCGTCGTATGTGTCAGTCCGGTGACTGTCTGGGTGCATCTGTGCGTCGGTAGTGGTAGTGTCAGTCTGTGGTCTGGATCCGGGTTGGTAGTCCGGGTGTGTGCGGTCTGTGTGAAAACGAAGTGTAGGTAATGAAAATGGAACGAAACGACGTAAATATGAAAGAAACAACAGAAACAGATAGAAACGTAGTCTGATGCGAGGTTCTGACTCGACTTGTCTTCTTCGCTCGACTTTCAACATCTACTCCTGCATGATGCCCAACGGATGGGTCTTCGAACAAAAACAGAACAACACATGCGCGGCGTCTCGGAGCGCGGTCGAAACGAATATCTATGTACGGATGGGTAAGAGACGCGTTGGAATGATGGTGGTATCAGCGAGATCGTTGTGATGACGTCGTGCAAGGTATGTAGCAAACGGGAGCAGCAGTCTATGCGTATGTATATGCGTTTTTAGTCTTTTTTTGACAGATGGATAGGGAAACGACGACACCGGGCAAAGACCGGGATGAAATGGATTGCACCGGATGAAGACCGGGATGGAACTGATACATGCAGATATGGACGGTATAATTGACATGTGCGTGCGTGACTCGATAAACGTCGGATTGAACTATAAAAATGAAAAAAAATGAACCGAGGTGAGAGGAGCGAGCCTCCCCCCCCAGTGACGTTAGATTGATGGTCCCCCGACCATCATACAGTTACGGGTTAAATGGGGGAAAACGGATAGGGGTGTTTCGACGAAAGGAAGCGGTCTGTAGGGGGTTCCAAACAGAAAACGATGGGTTGAAACTGTAATGCGGCCGGTTGGACGAATGATGAACAGACGGATAGTCCGGCGGACGGTAAGAGACAAGCGGATACGAAGAAAACGACCGGTCTGGGTGCATAGAAGAATGTGGTGAAGGCGATGATGAAAGTGAAAAGAGAGATACAACACGGCGGGAAACGGATGGTAATTGATTGGCGTCGTGTAAAGTGGAGGGAACAGGTATGGTACGATCGAACGGAACTGTGCTATCCAGTCCGTGATGACCGGAGCCATGACTCATGGCCATGGTGGTGGTTGCCTTGTTGGCATCGGTGTCGGTCTGGGTGTGTCAGTTGAATGTGTCAGTGGCGATTTCAGCGTCTGTCTTGCATTGGGTGGTATCGTTGCCAGTCTGGTGCATGCGGGTGTGTGTCCAGTCTACCTGGTAGTCGTTCCAGGCCTTGATGAGGTACGCGTTGAACAGCAGGTCAGCGTATGCTGCATCCGGAATCGTCGGTTTCATCTGTGGACAACAGTTAGCAGCTATGGACGGTGATGCAATGGACACAGATTGGTAAGCGGTCCGGACACGATGAGGTGGCGACAAGCGCGATGACGCTGTGGACGTCAGTTGGTCTATACTTGATCGGATACACGTGCAGCCAGCGAGGTGCGGAATACGAGTGCCGTTTGGGAGATACAAACGCTGGTCTGATCCACGTATGACCTTTCCGGAGCGAATGTACCCAGATATGTATGGGCAGCGACGGACAAAGTGATGCGGCTCATCACAGAATGCGCACTTGGCGACGTAGGCGGACGACACGAAGTCCTTGGGGGTGGTCAGCGTCAATGAAAAGATAGAGACCAGTTTCGGTCCATAATAACCGGTCCGACGAGGGCGAATGGACTGCTTGGGATGACAACGGTTGGAGGACGGTTTGCAATGTGAAGGCTTTGGCGGTGGTGACGGCGTGGCAGGTGATGGGATAGTCCGGGGTAGTGGTTGCATAGACAGACAGGTTGGCGATGGGATCCGGGGTAGTGGTTGCGTAGACGGACAGGTTGGCGATGGGATCTGGGACGGTCCTGGATTGACTGTTGGCGATGGAATAGATGGCGGTGGTGGAAGCGACAGTGGTGATGGTGGCAACGGTGGCAGTGATGACATCGTGGGTGGTAAGGATAGTGGTGGCGATGACAGTGTCCATGGGGTACTTTCGATGCAGACCGGACTCAGCGTGCGACGGGATCCTCTCCCCTTCTCATATCCGGGGTAGAGCTTCAGGACGGCGATGACAAACGACTCCCAATTGGGTGGGACGGCTTCGGCTTCGGGAAGTGTTTCCCAGAGCTCTGCCTTGTCGAGCTTGGCATACCAGATTGCAGCTTGGGTTAGTGTGGACTTCGGTAGTCTGACCGAGTCGACTAGGTCTTCGATGTTGTCTAAAAAGTTCAGGAGGTTAGTTGGTGTCCCATCGAATAGGGGTGCGTCGGGCGATCCACAGATTGGTAGTCTGAGGAACGGGTTAGTCATCATGATGGATCAGGTATGTTGGCCGGTTCGTGCTAAAAATAGACTCGGTACGTAAATGGTGGCGGAGGCATAGAAAAAGGGATGCGGATATGGGTCGGACTTAGAAGGCGGTGCGGTAAACGACGCGACGGTGGCGTGTACGTAATAAGGGATGGTCATCGCCGGAAAAGGAAGAAACGATGACGGACGAGTGATGGGATGGGTCCAGAGCGTTGGGTAACGTAGGGGGTGATTGCAAACGCTAAAGGAAAACTGCCAGATGCAGTCTGGAGTGTGACGAAGCGATGTCTAAACGGAATGAAACGTGATGGTAAAAAAAATCTGCGACGGTCGGTAAGTGTTCCCTTGGCACGTATGCCTCAGGATCGTCGAGAGAAAAAGGACTGTGAAAATTTCCGGGGCACCTCTAGAACCTCCCTCGCGGTGGGCTCCAGTTGTAGAAAAACAACGGAAAGTTCAGGTTAACTTTCCTATATGTGAAGGGTATGTTCGTTCGTCCCTATAAGGAGGTCCAAAGGCAGAGGTGGTATGCCAGATGGAAGGTGGTCCAAGGAAGAAGGAGAGGGTCCAAAGGTAATCCGGACCGAGAATCGGTAGTCCGGAGGTACGTGCAATAGTCTGGACTCATTAGTCCGAGACAAAAGGCGGTCGGTGATGGCAAAGACGATGGGGATGTGCGGATGGATGGACGTGCGGTGCGGAAGATACGTGCAAGGAAAACTGGAAGATACGTGCGAGGAAAACCAGAAGATGTATTTCAAACAGGATGTACAAGACTTTATAGTCTGGGCATATCCCGGACTGTGAAGGGTTGATGAAACGACAAGTACAAACTCTAAAAAGCGGAGGGAATATGAAATGATACATTGTGATGACGGTGACATATGTCCGAGACCGAAAAGGATATATCGAAACGACTACAAAGTGATAAGGTGAAACCGACACAGACCGGACTAAGACAACGTGGACCGGATTGACTCGGATGGACTCGGATTGACTTGGACGGACTCGGATAGTTGTCAGATATGCTCCTATACGAGAACAGAGATCCCCAGATCTCTACAACGTGGATACAGGTCAGACTAGGAGGCAGTGCAGTACAGCTCGGAAGACAGTGTGTATGTAAGGATATGGTAAGAAGGTGATGATTGTTGTCTGGAAAGGAACAAACAGCGACAGATGGCAAGTGGAAGTGGTCTGGAGTGTTGGGTAACAAATGTGATGATCACAAAGGTTAAAGAAAATAGCCAGAAGTAGTCCAGGATGTGAAGAAGTGGGCTGAAATGGGATAAAGGTGAATGTGAAAAAAAAAAAAAAAAATACTTCATGCAGGTAGGTATGTATGCCCTTGGCGCGTTTGCCTCAGGATTGACGAGAGAAAAAAGGACCATGAAAATTTCTGGGGCACCTCCAGAACCTCCCTCATGGTGGGCTCCAGTTGTAGAAACAATGGAAAGTTCAGTGGTAACTTTCCTATATGTGAAGGGTACGTTCATTCATCCCTATAAGGAGGTCCAAAAGGCAGAGGTGGAATGCCAGATAGGAGTGGTCCACAGATGGGATGGTCCAAAGATGGTCCAGACCAGGCAAAGGCAGTCCGAGGGTACAAGCAATAGTCTGGACTCGTTAGTCCAAGATGAAAGGCGGTCAGTGACGGTGAAGACAATGAAGACATGCAGACAGGTAGACATGCGATGCAGGAAATACATGCATAAGGATCCCAAAGGTAAGATCCAAAGTCAGAAGATGTATTCAAAATCAGATGTACAAGACTTTATAGTCTGGGCATATCCCAGACTGTGAAGGGTCGAAGTCACTGTCAGCGAATGATTGAGTGAGGTACAATCATCGAAACAGAGCAGAGGTGAGAAAAGTAGAAGCGCAATGGTTTTGAGAATGGAGTCACAAAGCAGTGTTCATTGATGTTCATCAATTTAAGTGACTCAGCATTGGTGAACGTCATGGAACATGCTCCCTTCTCTCACTCACCAATGTGCCTTGAGTGGGCAGACAATTATATCTGCAATATTGTGTTACAGCTAGCCACAAAACTCTAGGCTGAACTTTGAATAATTTATACTTCTGGAGCAAGACAACGAAACAAAGTTTGAAATGAAAACTAACTATATGAAGATAGGAGCTCACTAGTATATCCAGAACCAGCGACATCAATTTGGAACAGCAATAATGCTATGGTAGGCTAGTCTGGGATGGCTCAGCATACCTGTTATGCATGGCCCGGGCAGGGTCGCACATAGACCTGAGGGTAAGCCGCCTTCTAGGACTCAGGCTATAGTAGTCCGGGTGGCAGACTACTAGAGATGAGTGGAGACACGAGAAGGTGAGTCCTCACGTTCTAAAGCTACATGGTAGGCGGCTGGTCGAGGGTCAAGATGGCCTTCAGGCAGGGGTTCTGGTGAAGGCATTGGGATTACTGGGGGTCTACAATTCGAGGAGTACAAGGGTGGTCCAGGTAGAATCAGGTAGACTAAGCTAAGGTATGGAGGACTATGGAGTACCTATTAAATAGGAGTCAAGAGTACGCACAGACCGGGCGTCTAGGTAAGGGAACCGGCTGTGGTATAGCTAAGTAAAGGAGATGTGCCGAATGGATAAGGGGTGCACATCTCTAAAGGAGATAGTGAAGTATGACTCAATGAATGATAGATGAAATGAGTCATACGCGCTGCGGATCTATCAATCAGGAAGCATCCTGTCAATCAATGATCTCAGCTAAGCAAGAGAAGCATCACCTTCGGAGGTAATAGAAGGGATGTGCGAGGCGAGGTTCTAGGAAAGGCTAAAGCTAAGGAAAGGTGTGTGCACCATTGTCAATGATGGGACTCAGATAGGAGATATCCAGGGATATGTGAGTAATCCTACCGAGGGTCTGGCATAGGGTCCAGTTGGGAGGCCGGAGCTCAGCTGGGATGCCGAGGGACTGGGACAGGTTCCACGAGGGAACTGGTGAACTGGGACCAAGGATGGAGGAGTCCAAGGGCAGTGTGCACATTCAGGGTGAGGCCCGATAAGGATGGTGTGTGGCATGGGTGTGAGGCCAGGCCGAAGAGAGGGTCCGAGGTTGGACTCGGCAGGGGTGGTTCTGTGATGACATCAGAGGATGGAGACAGGAGCAGTGCAGCGTACTGTCAGTCCATGAGTGGACTGCATCATGGGTCTAGGCGAGGAGTCTAGGAGTGGACTGTTGGAGTCCTGGGCTGAGGCTAGAGATGGGGTCTCTGAGGGATGCTCAATTGGTGATGCTCACGAAAAGACCAGCGCTATGAGACTTAGGGGTTCCAGTTGGGTGGAACGGACTAGGATCAGGGAGGAGCCAGGATGGGCTCAACATGAGGGCTAAGCAAGGGAATGCTTAGCGGGTTCTAGGCGGTGCGTAGGTGTGGAGTCCGGTGAGGACTAGCAGCGGGCTGGCTGGCTGGGTAAGCCAGGACTAGGGCTAAGCGAAGGATGAGGTATGGCTGGGTGAGCCATGACTAGGACTAAGTGAAGGAAAAAGTATAGGGGCATGATGAATCGTAACAATACCAGTGTGCTGTACTATGCAATCTACACAATTGAAACAGGTCCCGAACAGGGCTAACATACTAAAAATTGAAATGCCAATGAGAAACGATTTGGATCACATAATGTAGTCAGATTTTCACGTATCACATGGTCAGCCTGGGTTGACAATTTTGCCATACACATGGAGACCCTGTGGTGGGCCCAGGAGAGGTAGAGAGGGTAATTAACAAGCAGGCCTCAGGAAGTACATACAGTATAACACTGGGTGGGCCCATTGTGCTACAGCATGATTGAACATGCTACACAAGGGGGGCCTGTCAGGTGGAAATGGGGATGACCCTGCTGCAAACATGTGGGCCCTTCTGATGGAAATTGGAGATTGCACCTATAGATGAGAGGGCTGGTCGCGGGCAGCCCATGGCGAGTGAATGTGCAGTAGACATGCGGGCTCATCAGATGGATCAAGAAAACCCACCTATAGATGATAGGGCCTGCCAAGGCTGGCCTTGGAGCAGACATGCAGGCCTGTGAGATGAAAATGCATAACCCGCCTATAGACGATAGTGTAGAGATCTGAGGATCTCTGTTCTCATATAGGAACATATCCAAGGTCTATCCAGTCTGTTCATGCCAGTCTGAAGTCAATCTGGTCAATCCATGTCAGTCTGGTCCACATCGTCTTAGTCCAGTTTGCATTGGTTTCACTTTATCACTTCGTAGTACTTTCAATATACCCTTTTGCGGTCTCTGACACACGTCACCAACATCATTACACATTATCTTGTATTCCCTCTGCTTTTTAGAGTTTGTATGTCATGTCATTTACTGCGTGCAATCATCATCCCATCAACCAATATGCTACACACATAATTGAGTTTCTGTCGAAGCTTGCAAAGGTACATCATGATATCAGGTGTCCTTTCAACAAAGCCTTCGAGAAACTAGTGCAAAGCCTTCAGGATTTGATTCTATGGGTTGAGAAGAAAAGGTATACCACAAGATCAAGTGTATTGAGCTTCCTCGGTCGATCTTGAGTATTCGAAGTTTTCTTGACAGTACCAATCTTCGTCCACTATGCAGTTGCCCTATGGACAACTCATTCACTGATTCCAGTCACATCAGCAATCTTCTTTGTCACATCATGCGAGAAGACGTGACTATGATCTGCTCTTTCACAGCCCCTGGAATATGTCGAGAAGGAATAGAGGGCACTGTGATGTGACTGAACGCAGCACAGTGGTGCATGACAGACATGAACGTTCGAACGACGACGATGCTTGGCGCCGAATCGGTTCGAGCAGTACACAATCAAATATGGCTACATTTAGGTTAAGTTTATTTGGTTTGGCGCCACTGCAAACAAAAGTGAAGGATCCAAAATTCAGCCTATGTAAGTAGAGTTTCGCAGCGTGCGGCTTTGTTACATAAATGTATGCAAGATGTGATACCGTGTGCTCGCCTTGTAGGATAAAATGTTGTTCTAGTACGAGGGATATCCAACCTGGCACTGATACACGTTCGAGCTCGGTGAAATACGTACTCATCTAAATACCAAGTCCGAGGTCAACCCTAAAATTCCACCTCGACTCTGGGGTATTCTAGTCTCCCGTAGGCGGACCAGAGAGCGCAAGGAAGCCCGCCGGTGGTCGGGTAATCGTAACTCGGTTCAAACTCCGCTGGTGGCAAACAGAACCAAACTATACACTCAATCCTGTGGGGTCTCTCATCGGCGTCGACAGTGTCAACGCCTCCAGATCAAGACTGCAAGAAAAGTGCGTATCATCCCCACACTCGCACTGAATCTGTGTCATCCATCTATACCATGGCTTTGGCGTTCCAGAGTCCATTGGCGATGGATGCCATATGGTAGTAGTAGATGTGTATGCTGACGAGTCCAATGCAATATAGATGGGCCTTCAAGAATTCCAAGTCGTTGGGCGCCATCTCCCCACGGAGTCAGACCCCACACCCAAAATCTATCGTATGCGCATCTTTGCGCCGAATGAAGTCGTCGCCAAGTCGCGGTTCTGGTATTTCCTGAGGTAGGTCCCTCAGCATGCATCTTACCTTGTGTCCAATCTCATTCTGCGCTTCTACCAGGCAGCTGAAAAAGGTCAAGAAAGCGAGTGGTGAAATCATTGGTGTCAACGTTGTGTGTATCCCTTGCAGCCGTTCAAGTGGCAGGCGGAATGGGATTGCTGACGGGTCTCCGAACCCTCGCATGCCTCGGCGTGTGCTTTTGCTCGATTTCTAGATCCATGAAAAGAAACCATTGAAAGTCAAGAACTTTGGCGTCTGGTTGCGTTACGACTCCCGTTCGGGCACGCACAACATGTACAAGGAGTTCCGCGAGATCTCGCGTACGGATGCCGTCAAGGCACTGTACCAGGACATGGCTGCTAGACACCGTGCTCGTTTCCGGTCGATTCACGTACGTGCTCTCATTGATCTTGTCGTCGATGCGCTTGGGCTGACGTGGGTGATGCACAGATCCTTCGCGTCGTCGAGCTCCAAAAGTCTGACGACGTTCGTCGCCCTTACATCAAGCAGTTCCTCGTTCCCAAACTCAAGTTCCCTTTGCCACACCGCGTTGGGAAGACGAAATCGACTTTTGTTGCTCGCCGCCCCACCACGTTCTGATGGTAGAGAGTTGCCTTTTCGATAGCCTCCCTGTGATGGGTATTTTTACTACGGGCCATGTAGTCCATGTACTCTTCATTGTCAGACACTATGTCTATGCAACGACACAAGTTACATGCGTGTATCCGAGCAGGCAATGCTTTACCATCTCCAAAACTATGTGCTGTGAACAGGCTGGAGAGCTTGGTCCTTCCTTCAACGATAACTTGCTTATTCCGTAGCGCATATGCTGGATGCCTCGCAGTGATTCGACCAAATCTTGATGACCTTGACCCACTCAGTATAATCAGTATGAAACCAAAGTACGAAGACATCATGAATCTGTTTCGAAGCACAGCCAAGTTCAAGAATCAAGGGCGGGCGTAACAGTGGCACAATTTGCAGGGTGGTAATTACATAGATGCATCAGGACCAGGCGCTGGACCCCTCCCGCTCCACCAAGTCCCCGACAGGCTCTGTACTGTATCCATTGGACCCTGAGAAGTCACGGTGGCATCAGACGATAAATTCAACGGGCGTCGCTTCAGTCTCTTCTCCATCGGCACCAACACGCGGAATGACTTTGACATAAGACGTAGTCGAGACTCCTCACTTTAAGGCGTCAGAGGTTTGATCGGCTGTGGTTCAGCTGGAGCATCGTAAGGCCAGTCGTGGCGAAGGCATTCATCGTAAGGGCGAATCAACGCATCGTGGTTTCGGAGCTCAAGTCATCTTTCGCGAAGGCAACGAATCTCCGTGAGAGCGAGGTTCTCCTCTATGTTGAGGCCGCCTTTCAGACGCTCGATGAGTCTGGCTTCCTGTTCGAATTCTGGGGGCGACGCATGACGGGATTTGAAGATCTCGGCCTGGTGGAGGAGACGTCAGTAAACAATTACAATTTTGAACTTACAAAGGTCAGCCAAAGCTGGTCTTAGCCGGTTTTCCGGCAATCTGAGGCGATGACAAACAGACTCGAGTTGCGTTTTCGTTTGGACGACATTCATGTTGGGTTTGCAGGTCATTAATGGGAACTTACTGTAAGTTACATACCGTTCAATAAATCACCCTCCTCAGGACTAGAAAAAGAGGATGAGTTGGGAGATGTGGCTGAGGAACTAAGAGAAGGAGAGGGAGTTGCGAGTGAGATCTTTCATGTTATCGGCGAGGTGTTACACGGCCAGTTGTCGTAATGGTTCCACTGAGGCTTAGCGAGGATTAGGTCCCCAGTGGGTCCAGGCGGGGTTTGTCGGCGGTTTGTCGGCATATACCGTACTATCCGCCTGACTGAGTTCGCGATGGATAAAGAATTCCTGTCTATCTCGATAATCATCGTGATGATATCTGACTGATACGCAAATCAGATGCTCCATCCCACGGTCCGTAATCCATCAAGCGACCGCATACTTCATTAACCGTCTTGCAGACGGCCTTTGGTTGTTTCTTCAGCGGCACCCAGGTAATGACGGAAAGACTCGGGTTGCGTTTTCATCTAAATGCACTCAGGTTGCGTTGTTCCGGGTGCTATCGGAACACGACATAAAATACTGGAAATAATTTAGATGGCGAACCTTGCAAATTGGCAGCGGAGTTGCGGTGTTCTAATTGATCAAACCAATCTTGGACGACAACTGTTTCACCAAACCCATGAGCGAAGTGTCTCGCACACGGGCACTGGACTTGTACTTGTACTATTCCCTCTGAACCAGTAACCAACACTGGTAGAGAGGGTCTAGTACATGGACAAGTGTCTCGCGATCCGAATCAGAAGCTTAAAGCGCAGACGTTGCCACTCCCAGTCGTGGACAAGAAAACAAGCTATGTACGGCGAAAGAATTTAGAGAACAAAGCGCGCGTGTACTCACATGGGTGACTATTTTCCGTGGAACCTCATGATGTAGTCGTTGTGATTACGAGCATATAAAAGGTGGGCATCGTCGTCAGTGTCTATCTCCAGAAGTTGTTCCTTTCTCCTTGCATGAACACTACTGGCTCAAGATCCTGATTTTCGATCGGGCGACTCTCCGATAGAAGAGAGTCTAAAGTACTGTACTGCTGGGCTTCGTGAGTTAGCACAATCTCGAAGAGATCGATGGGCTCCGGACGTCTTTTGTGCATCGAACGCAGGATCGCTGGCACCCGTTATCGGATCATGACATCGCTACGAATCATTTACTGCGGCAGCTCGTGGGCTGGTCGATATCAACGCAGATCGGGTTCTGGATCAACGGATGACTGATGTGAAAAGGACGTCGGGCAAGCGCGCTGGATTCCTCCGTTCAAAAATCACTCGGGGGAGAACTCGCCAAAGGACGGACACTCGACAAGACGGTCATAGCAATGCGGAGTGCAGTCTTTCAGGTAGGAGTAGCATGATTTCATGCCCGGACGACTGTTTGACTTGCATGTCATTTAGAAACGATATCGCGCAACGTCGACCGCGAAGAAGAAGCGTCTCCTCTATACTTGGTCGGCTGTTTGGCTCGAAGCCGGTGCTGGCCCGCCAACTTGAAGCAGGCGTCGCTGCACCAATAATTCCAGTAGTCAATCGGTCGGTGCATCCAGTTCGAGCTCCTCTCCGTTCTCGCTGAGGGTTGCCGTGCA